>CBVK0101878067.1:0-18723 GCA_900067695.1 Picea abies
TTATAAGCAATGGATTTCCATGATCAATAGTATACCCAACAAATAGATAGATCCGTCCAGATATGACAATACCTACCTGCACCCTCAGCACAATACCCAAAAAAATGAACAAGATTTGTGTGCCTGACTCACCCGATGGCATCATTGTAAAAGATTTATTCAAATAAGGTATGTGCCCAGATTAACACTGAAGATATTTATTGATTAAGGATGGAAATCAGATTTCAACTTGACCCTTCACCCAACTTTATTGCAGCGATTATCTCAGTAAAACAGAGATGATCTATTATACGTATTGTTTATTTTGTAATATAAAAAAAAATATAAAAAAAATATCAAAGAACTTAATAGCCTACCTTCTTGTTGAAGATTGTTAGATTGCTTATGGTTGCATTAAGAACAGATAGGAGCATATCTTCTTGCTTNAGATTGCTTATGGTTGCATTAAGAACAGATAGGAGCATATCTTCTTGCTTCATCCGCTCAAAACTACCCAATCCTTCAAAGTCCAGCATGACATAGATGTGTTTCTCTACTTCTCTCATGGTCATCCACACTCCATCAGTACACCTTCCACCTGGCACATCCAAAAGAGACCCTGGCAAGTGATGTAACAAATAAGATTTTTCATTGCTTTGTTTTCCCATGGATGATACCACAATAATCTTGCCCTCCCAGTTTCTAAGAACCGTTTCATAAATGCCAAAAGTAATCAAATTTTCTAGAGATAAGTTGTCATCATAACTTAGTTCCGGTGGTATCTTAAACCCATTCTTCAGAGAAAGCAGTCCATTGTTTTCTGCTCATGCTATTTGGATAGGAACAAGGAAAGCAAGCCTATGAAGCCATGTTCCCATAGCCTTAGTTGCCAAGCCCGTTAGATCAAACGAGCCCCTGTATATCAATGGTTCAAATATTTTTACATCAATTCGAATATCTGTGTTTGAGAAATCTATACTTTTTTCCTTCTCCAGATGTTGAAGAAGAGATCTCAAGACATTCTTACATGCATGCTCATTACATTTTTTTATCAATGTCTTTGGTGCTTAATAGTACATTGAAAAAAGAATCCCTCTTTTCTTCACTGAACAGAGCAGGACTAGTTGCAAACTTGTCAAAAATATGGTATATATACTCCAGTGGTGGACAAGATCCAGAAATTCTTCTTTCTTCAAACACTTCAGGTACCTTGTTTTCTATGCTTTGTATTGCTTACAATTGGACAACTTCCTTTGCTGAAACAGTTTTCAAGATGTAGGAATAAATGTTATGAGGAGCTGATGTACTAAAGAAAACTAGATGACTCTGTGATCCAAAATTCATAATCTTCGATTGAAGCTCTTCCAAATCTATGATGATTTTGTTCATGTGAATGGTCCTCAAGTGGCTCATGACATCAGCCAAGACATGTATATCCATTGTGATAGAAGATTCAATAGATTTTCCATCCACCTCCATCATATCCCTATTAGTTTCTAGCACTGCATAATTGTTGTATGAGGTCTTAGGGAAGACAAAAATAAATGATCCATCCACAGAAACAAGAGCTACTGAAACGGGTGAAGGAAGAATTATTGGCCTGGGTTTCATCATAAGTTGTTGATGGAGGTCCACCACCCTGACCCTGTTTGTATCATCAATCAAGATCAATTCCATTTTACCCAGTATTAGATGCATCCAGGTTAAGATTTCAATGCCAAAAAATTTATGGAGATCTACCTCCACTCCTGTCTAGTATAGGTCGTGGAAAGATTCATCAAAATTGTATGCTACAACATTAGAGGCTAGCTTATCATATAAGGCTACAAATCAAGTACCTTTGTCAACATATAACAATTCATAGCCTCTCTTGAATCTTCATATAGGATTCATGCTATCTAGATTTAAACCCATGCACGAGAAACTATAAACATCCAGGCAGGAATCAACCAAACTCTGAATGAACGCCAACACTTGACCAGACTTGAGGGCCACCATTTTTAGTATTTTTTCTACTTCAGGGTCAAGGGTGACCAAATCAAATTGATCAGTGCATGTAGGAGTGAAGAGATACTCATTGTTTCGACTTAACTCCTCCAAATCAATTTTTTTTGGCATCAACTCAAAAATCCTCCATGTAATGCTAGGCTTCTCATGTCTTTCAATTGACACCTTCAGATTTAGCTGCTCAAAAAAGTAAGGAATCTAATAATTTTGGATATAAGGAATCTGAGAACTCTGGACTTCACAAGCCTTGATGAACCTGCACATTGGTTTGTCTGTCATCACTGACATACCATGCTTCATTGCCAAGAGGAATTTGTATTCTTCTGAATGTTGGTTCTGTTGTAAAAGATTTATGGTTTTTGTGCCTTGAGATTCAAATTTATTTATAAAAATACTCTAGAACTCTTTCCTTACCATGGATTCAATATTTCTTACGAACTCTTCTCTGGATGTCTTATAAAGATTTGAAATTAATGATCTAACCTGTTTATTCGATAAGAGCTTGACCCACGTTGCTTGATCAATAATAGCTCCACCAGTTGACTCAAATTGTTTAAAAATCTTGTCAAAATCATCTGACAGGTCATGCTCAACACTCTTCAATTACTTTGTTGTCAAAATATTATGAATGAGAGGCATTCCAACTGAAGGCATTAGTTTATCAGTGTTGTTGGTTACTCTTCTCCTATTCTGTTTGAGTTTATTGACCCATGGTTCATGTCTGTTCGGGTTTCCAACAAAGCCTCTAAAACTATCGGCCCTCCTGGTAAACCAGAAGGCAACATAATGCACCAAGTGCACTGTGCAGTCTCACCCAAGATAGATTTAATGGGTGGTTGTAATACTCATGTGTTTACAGCCTAGGATTGAGTGTGAGATATGTGAACTATATATTAGACCATTATTGTAACTTGTAAACACAATATACTGTCATTTGCGAATAAGCAGGAAATATAGCAACCCATTCATTTAGTATAGCAATATTTACTTAAAAACAATAATTTATGCATGCATTCATCACATAACATAGATGTTACCATGGCTCACCCCCTCCTAGGATACGTCCACAAAGATTTGGCTCGTAGCTCTTTTATTATCGACGTTTTGTCACTACAACGTCGCATGCTTACAACTCTTCCACGTTGGGTAAGATCTATATGAGGTGGACTAGATCGCACCAGGATCCTCAGCCTGTGATCTAAAACTCAAGATCTACCCTCCTCCGTCCTCTCTAGCTCAACAACTTACCAAAATAGATCATACAACAAAATATTACATATCGGCTTGTTATAACAACTCTCTCTACAATAACGACTTGTCTCTAGAAAATTTGAACTCCTTATGATACCTAAGTATCTATATTTATACGTTTCTTGATCTTCATCCTTTACAATACCTTAGCAAAACCCTAACCCTATCATTGTTAGTCCTTCTATGCATGTGTTTGTGTTGTTCTTCCTTCCAGCTGTCGCTTTCCACGTGCATGCTTTCTTTCCCAAAATCGTTTTTCTTTCTGCTTTGGCCTGCCTCCAACAGGCCCCCAACAATGACATGTGGCTCATCCCGAGCCACCTAACCTTTGTGTGCTTCCTCGATCTCCTTAGTGATTTCCTGGAACTTTTCCTTGAGCTCTTTTGCTTGTGTCTGCACCTGCGTGGTCTTCTCCTTGATTGTGTCTACTACCTGGACTACAACTTCATCGCTGATCAATCCTGCACATTCTACCTCGGTATGTGCTATCTGTGTTTTATCTTCCTCTACTTGTGCAATGATTTTTTCTACTCTCTCTTGAAGTGGTTCCATTTGAGCATGACACTCATGTTTTTGTGTTTGCGCAATGGTGAGTTCTACATGCAGTTTCTTCATATCCTGCGCCCCTTTGACGCACTCTGTGATGGGCATTGTCTTATGCCTCTGCTTGAGGTCTTGGATAGTTGCATTGATCATTTCTTGTTCCTTGTCCCACCTTTGGATTTGTTGATCCTCCTCAAGCTTTGTCCAAAGTTTTGCTACATTCTCGAACAAGTCAGTTGATGTGCTAACCTGTCGCTCTATCTCTTATAGCTTCTCTACTGCTTCTTGCTTCCTTTGCTCCTTTACTGTTGGTAGAGTAGTGGGTGTGAGCTACTCTCAGAGATTATCGATCTCCTTATGATATTGATCAATTTCCTGTGCAATATGATCAATCTTTTCTACTGTTTTGGTTTCATCCGTCTTCACGGTCTTTCGGATCTTCTTGTATGTTCCTGTGAATTTCTGCTCCAATCCATAAAGGCTATTAACATGATTAGTCATCTAATAGTGAAACTTTGTTCCTAGATCCTGTGCATCCTTGCAGTCATCCAAGAATAAATTCAAGAGATAGGGTGCCTAGCTCACTGTGGTGCCCTCGGTGCATTGAGCTACAACTGCGACAACCCCAACCGGAACTTCCTCCCCACGACATTATCTTAGCAGCTTACAGGCTAATATTTTTGCGCCCATTTGTGTTGCGACACCATTGATCCTCTTAATAATGATTCCTTGTCTCCCCCTGTCAGTACCATACTTATTCTTCATCTCTTCTGCTAGTTCTTTCTCCTTGGCTTTGTCGTCAAGAAACTACACGAGATCCATGCCCCGGGATGGCAACCATGTTATGTTCACAATAAGCTCTATGTTTATCGAGACGATCTTGTCCAACCATATGTCCCCTCCATGTGTGAATGCTAACCACTGTTTGACGCACCCACTTGCGTACTGACCTCTGCCAAAATGTGGTAGATCCAACAGACCTAAAATTCTTGTTTTCTCCAACCCTGTTGCCCATTGACGTGGTTGATCAATCGGTTCCCCAACTGGATTTACGCCCATAGTCTCTAAGTATACTCTCTTTTCAAATTCCGGAAACGTGTCTGTGTCTGCTACATCATGGTCTAAGTATTTTAGCCTGTCAATCTGCCCTAGCAAGCCTAATTCCACTCGTACCCCATCTAGTATACGCGATAGAATGAGGGTTGCGATGGGTTGCTTGCGAGGTGACCTAGGTACCTGCTGCTTGTCTTTCTTCGGTGGTCGATAGCTCGAGGTTCCAATAGCTCCCGTTTGTGCTTCAGAATACCATTCTGAACAACCTGTGACATATTGTACTTTTCCTTCCAGTGGGTGGTATGAGACAGTTGTTTGAGATTCATCTAGATTGACTATTGCTTCCAGATTCAGCGTCGTTCCATTGACTCTCGGACCTGCTTTGGTGTTCTTGTGTTGCGCCTCCTTCGGGGTTTTTGCATCCTACGTCTCCTCTACCTCTGTCATTCTATCTATATTCATACCCTCCGATGCTGGTTGTTGGTTTTCTTCCACTACAGGTGTGGGGTTCACTGGTATTTTGTTCGGAATGGGATTTCATCGACATTGACGATCTTCGGCGGTTGTTGTTCGCCTTCTTCCAATTGTACTCGTGACTTGGTTCTAAATATGGGTTGTCTAGCACTCTATCTTTCTTCTTCTTTCTTTGAAGGTGCCATGGTGGTGAATGTCGAAGGTTTGTTGAGTTAGAATGGTCTATGTGACCTCTGTGAACTCTGCTTTGTGCTCCTTAGCCTCTATCGCTCTCTGTTTGTTCTCTTTTCTCAAATCAACTCTTTGCTACAGCATCCGTGTGTTGTATGGGCATTACATGAATGTTGTCGAGGAAATTGTTGGCACAGAATTTGATCAGACCAGGGTCCTTCTCAGGTTACCAACAAAAGGTACTGTGTAGTATAGAGTGCTGGCATTTTCATCTCCTCCGAAGAGAAGAAGTCTCACCCGAAGAGTTGTTGAGACAGATAGATAGAGAAGGGTAGGAAGCAGACTACAGATGATCCATAGAGCATTCAGAACTCGTTCATGTTCTTGCGCAAGAGTTGTTAAAAGACCTGAACCATCTAAATGCAAGAATTGAACCTACTTACGTTGCTAGCAACGATTAAACATAGAACCATCAAATAGAACTCATAAACCATAAAGAAATGTTGTAATGCACAAGTAAACATACAAAGACACATCATATTTTAAAATTTGATCCCTCTTCATATTACCCTTGAGATCTTTCTCTGTTATAGACTCAAACTCACTCAGTAGGGCATATTACAGACTCTTGCTTGTCGTCTCTTGAATTTACAGCAGGTATCGACAACTAATCGCAGAACTTGGTCTACTCTGATCAATATGAGCCAACACGGCCTAACTAACCAACAACAACAAAAACTCAAACCTTTTACAATTATATTCAGCCCTATATATATTTGGTTTGTGTCTTCCTTCTTGGCTTGCCCGCTTTCTTGTTCTATTGCAACCGTTTGTTGCTTAGCTGGTGTTGCGCTAACTTCCGCAACTATTTTTTGCTACTCTTTCTCCCAGCCTTTGATGAAGTTTGTGCAACTCGTGCTTGGTCAAAACTTACACAGTTCCTTCCCAAAAATGAAGGGCCCAATAGGTTCCGACCACAATCCTTGACTCGTCCTCGATTCAAGTGCTTGATTCTTTCACATCCTCCAGGAGCAACTATTGTTTTCCCTTGTCCAGATTTTCTTCTTCTTTGGGCTCTTCTGTTTGTGATTTTTCTTCCTTTTCCTCCTCAAATGAAGAGCCCAATTCTAGTACCAACTATAAGGCTCGGTGCTTTACTCCTTGAAATCTTTCAATTTTGTCCTGCCATTTCTGGGCGAGGAGTGATGCTTTTGTAAGGAATTGTTGTGTTGTCTCTTTTCTGTACTGCTTAGGCTTGGCCGCAACCAACGAGTTCCGCTTGGAATCTATTGTTGCATCAAACTGATGCATTTTCATGTAGGTTGTTTGGATTACCGGTCGAAAGTCGCGCAACTCTTTCTTGGCTATGGACTGTGACTCATAGAGTGTATTTAGTTCGTTGTCGACCTACTGAATTTGGTCGAACTTCTATTGTTGCTCCATAGGGTCCATTGTGACCGAAACTTCCTCATTCAACACCTGAATTTGTGTTCTGACCTCCTCTAAATCTAATTTTGTCGAGCGATGATGCCCATCCAGTCATTGACTTCTCTAAATATTTTAGTGCAGTCTGCGATGTGTTTGTGCAGTGTTGCTCTGGCATTGTTGCCTTGCAATATTATCTTATGCATTTGATCTTGGAGCTAATGGGGCTCCTGTTCGGCTTCTTGTTGGACTTGTTGTAGCTCCGCTTGTATCTTCTCAGTGCGGGTATTGAGTTGTGTCCATGCTTGTTGTAACTGCTCGATCTGTTCCTCTGGCTCACTTGCGTCGCTGGCCTCGGGTATTTCAGGTGCAACCTTCCGAATCTCCAGCCAGGCTTCTAAAAGTTTTGACTGCACCTTTCCTAGTTTGTGCTGGACTTGGATTCTGTCATGTGCTTCCTGCATTATGTATGTGTGCTCCCTTATTTGTTCTTTTATTGCGATCTCGACAGATCTTTTGGCCTCATGTAGCCTCTTCTCCAATTGGTTCGTAGATTCCCTGATTAGGCCAAATAAGTGTGGCGTCGACCACTATACCAGGTCGGTGGGTGAAACAGCTGCGTTGGTGGGTACTCGCCATTGTAGTGGGAGTCCACTGCATTTTGAATGGTTTGAGCGAGTTTCTACCTCGTCCTCTTTTAGTGGTGTGGGTGTGATTCTCAACCTAAGCTCTGCTAGAAAAAGAGTCATAACCTATGTTTTGGCTATGCAAAGTTGCATCAATTCCGCACATTGTTGGGGGTTCTGGAGAACTTGTTCCATTTGAGCTCGTATGGCTATCGTGTCCTACTTTGTTGTTGATTCTAGCGCATTATGCGCATCTGGTATCTCTATATCTTCTAGTGCGTCTGCATCATGCTCCGTGATCTCTTGCATACCCTCACCTTTGGCTGGTGAGGTGATTTGTTGGTCTCCATCGGGTTCTTTCTCCTCTCTGTTGAGGGCGTCTTCTTCCTGTGTGGAAAACTCAGGTTGTTGTTCCTGGGTGTTCGGATTCGGAACATCCATCATCGTGTGCATCTCTGATGCTTTAGGGTCGGGGTCGGGAATTTATGATCCTGGCTTGGGTGGTTCTTTGGTTATTTGTGGGGTTTATCGTTCCTCCATCTCTAGGTGGTCGAGGTGGATCGTCTCTGAGGTTATTGTCTAATGTGGACTGGTTGTGATGAGTTTTTGTAATTGGAGTGGTGGTGGAGGGTGTTCAATGATAAATGTGGACGGAAGTGTTTCAGGGTCTGGGTCATCTTGAATGTCAATGATAGTGGTGGATTTGGTCATGGTGCGGGTCTGGGAAGCGGCAGATGCAAGGGGTTGTGGGTTTGTTCGGTGAGGCCCCAATTCTAGTCCTCTTCACCATTGGTTCGGTACCAAGCACAGTGCCCAAGATCTGGTTGACCTGCACACCTGACAACACAGCATCGTCCAGAAGCTGCTGAGGGGGCGGTCTTTTATTTCGCTATAGTTGCGGTATCTCTTCTTCCTCTTATGAGTTTGTTTGTGTCGGAGCATCTGGCTTCTTATGCTCGAGGCCTGAGCTCGGTCCCTCTCCTCTTTCCTTGTCTTTTTTCTTGAGCAGCTCCGTAGGCAGAATGTAATGCATCCCTTATTTACGCGAGCCGTGTTTAACTCCTGGCTATGACGTGACTTCTTTATCGAAAGCTTCCTCGTCTAAATAGAATGGTAGCATCCATGTGTGGAAATGTTCCCTTCTAGCATGCCTCAGCCAAACGAATGTGTTGTGTCGGTTCATGCTGAATGCAATATTCCTCGTACTGCAGTTGAGAATTTCCTGTGGGATGCACAACCTCTGCGTTGTGTCTATCATAGCATTATACCATTTGGCAAAGGCTGCATTGTTGATTGTTGTGTTCTTTGAGTCTCGTCTGGACTTCCATGGCTCAAACGTCTTCGCCATGCACCCCTTATCTGGTATTGTCGGTTGTCTGCCCATAGGTGGCTTCCATTTGAGCATTGTGAATGCCACAAGTAGGTATCCATAGGTGAAGGTTCTGCCCTTCTCCTGTGCTTCCTCACAAGCTACTAGTAATTCCTCCGAAAGAAAACTGCACCAATTGAATATTGCTCCCTGTGCGCAAAAGTCAGTGACTAATAGCGCATCTAGGGTGCATTCTCCCTTATAGTAAGACCTCATAACCTTGTTGGCTATGATGTAGCAGCCAGTCCAGATTGTTTCAGGTAGTATTGGTTCAATGGTGGTTGTGCGTCCTCCTCTCTTTGTGTTGAACTTCTCGTATAGGCTAAGCTCGCCTTTCTTTTTCAAGTGCTTGTCGGGGCCCTGAAATCCCTTCGACACATCCTCTTCTTGGGAGGATAGTCTCGTGAGCTGATGGATATCTGTTGCATGGATTGGATATCTCTTATCCAACCATAGACTTAAGTCATGCATTCTGCTTATCAGGAATTTTGTGCAGTGTGCAATCTCTCTTGTGGTACCAAAGACTGGTAAGTCTCTAAGGTTCATGACGGTGGAGTTAAATAAGTTGATGAAATCTTTTCTTGGTACAAATTGCATGTCTCTGGTTCCGTCTGGAGCTATCTCCCAAAAGACATCTGTGTGCATATGTGGGAACAGAGCTGAGTCTGTGAGGTCAAGGTTGAGTAACTTAATGTGCTCTACCTTCCCTTTGAGGTCACCCACGATCTCGACCCAGGAGTCATAGGGTTCATCTTCTACTGCTTCTTTCATCATGGTGCTTCGACTTGTTGTCGCTCTTAGCATTCGTGCTTCTGTGGAAGATAAGATCTAGGGCTACGTCTGTGTCTTTTACAGTGGTCCCAACTGGTTCACGCTGTTGAATTCGAAAATGGCTATGCTTGTTTTTGGAAACAATACCTTCTCGGCAGAGTTTTGAGAGCCTTAGACCTGGCTTAACTGGGAAGTTTTAGCAATAAATGCTCGTCATCATGAACATATAGACGCGATTGGGTGTAATTTTTCCGGTGAGACGGTTTAATCAAGGTAAATTCGATTGCGGGATCTTGGCATTTACTTATTTGAGTGGAATAGGGATGTGGTCAAATTGAGACCTTTCTGTTTGACGGGTGGGTATCCCGGCGTGAACTTCGATGGAATTTTGACATAATGCAGATTTATGGCTTAATGGCATCAGTCGGGGTATCAGAATGGCAATAAAGGTTTGTGACTAGACTTGGTTTTAAAGGTTTGCATGGCCTCTAACTCGGATTGGATTGGGATGCATGGCGCCTCCGACCACAAAGGTTGTCTCGGCCACCTTTAATAATTGTCATTTTGGAATTTTATGTGCTTCATATCTTGTACTACTGAGTCATCCATTATGTAGCAACCAACACTTAAACAAAACAAATGAACTATGTATTATGGCACAACATTACGCACATAGACATTATTAACTGATTTTACAACATTTCAAAAAGAAAACAAAAATCAAATCTAACTATTGTACAAGCTCCGTCGAGTTAGAGCGACTGTCCTTCTTTCTCAGTTTTGAGATAGGTAGGGCTTTAGGCAGGCATCGTTCACCCATCCTGGTCATAGCACACCATCGAGTTGCGCGATTCTGACTGCTGCTAAGGGTCGGATCCCCACAACTATGAAAGGTCCCAACCAGTGCATACACAACTTGCCAGGATGATTCTGGTATTGGTTGTCGTAGAGTAACAACTTATCTCCTTGTGTGAATATCTTGGTCTTAATGTGTCGATCATGCCATGCTTTTTGTCTCACATTTTCAACTAACTAATGGAATTCTGCTATAAATCTGGTTTCTTTGAGTTCTTGTAGCTCTGTGAGTCTCTGCGCCATTGATTCCTCTTCTATCATATGTGTGGCTTGTGCAATATATAGGCTTGGAGTGATGAACTCTACAGGAACCACTACCTCTCTTCCATAAACTAGCTGGAACTATGTGTATCGGTGGAGTTTCTTTGTGGTTTTCCTGTTGACCCATAGTACCACTGGAACTCTATCAACCTATTCCTATCGGTTTATGCAACAGAGCTTTGTTAGTCCCCTTCCCAGGATTATAGTGAAGGCTTCGACTGTTCCGTTGGCCTATGGGTGGTATGGACTTCTTTTGTGATGTTGAATCATAAATTATGTTGTAAGTGTTTCTATGGTGTTGCTAATGAAATGAGCTCCCTGATCGTTGGTTAGGCTCCTGGGACATCTGAAGCGGGTAATGATATTTTTGAAGATGAATCGGGCATCCGTATCTGTCGAACAGTCATGTACTGCTATTGCTTCTTCCCAACGGGTAAGGTAGTTAATTGCGGTGATGATGTATCTAGCCTTTGAATGTTTGGTTTTGGGGTTAATTGGTCTGATGAAGTCAACTGCCCATTTCTCAAATGCCTGTAGAGCTCTAACTGGTTGTATTGGTAGTTCATCTCGGCGTGACGGCTTGCCCACACATTGAAAACATCACACAGTCTAGCGTATGCTTTTGCATCCTTGAATAGTGTATCCCACCAAAGTCCTAGCTATAGAACTTTCTGGGTCGTGGCCTTTCATCCTACGTGGCCTCATGTAATTCCACTATGGCATTCCCAGAGTATATCATGTTGTTCATGATCTAGGATGCATCATATGAGGATGTTATCTAGTCCTAGTTTATATAATTTTCTAGTGATTAGCTGGTAGTTTGCGTCTCTAACAACCATATGGAGTTTCTGGGTTGCAGAATATGTTTCAGGACAGACCCTTGTACTGAGAAATATTTCTATATCCTCCAGATATTCCGGTATGGCCTCAATCCTGAACAAATCTACGTCTGGGAGATGGTCATCCACTGCTCCGCCACTTTCTCCTTATTCTAGCCTGGATAGATGATTAGGTCCAACGTTGCATCATCCCGGCTTGATGATAACTTCGAAGGAAAATTCCTGAAATAGCAGTAGCCATCTACAAATTCTCCCTTCTAGCACAGGTTTGTTAACTAGGTATTTTAATGTGGAATGGTCAGTAAATAATTTGAAATGGGAACCTAGCAGATAAAGCATAAATTTATGTAAAGCATATAGTTGCATTCTGTTGGCGACATCTTCCAGCTCGCAAAGTAGATGGGGTGATCCATAGCTCCATCTCCAGGTTGCATTAAGATAGCTCCTAAGGAAATTCCTGAAGCATCTACATGGACATGGAATTCCTTATCCCAGCTTGGGAATATCAGAATCAGTGCTATAATGAGATTCTCCTTAAGTGTCACAAATGCTTCATCACATTCAGGAGTCCATTGGAACATTTTAGCCTTTTTCATGAGGTTTTCCAGAGGTGCATTGATGTTGGCGTATCTTCGGATGAACCTGCGATAGTAGCCTGTATGTCCTAGTGTGGAGCACAATTGTTTAATACTCGTAGGTGGAGTCATATTCGCAATTGCCGCAACTTTAGCTGGCTCTACCAATACTCCTTCTTGGCAGACTATGTGGCCCAACAAATTGCCATGTGGGACACAAAAGATACATTTTTTGAGATTTAATGAGATTTGCAATTCTCTGCATCTGTCAAACATTAGTCTTAGCAGTGCTACATGTTCCTTGAGTAGGCTATATATTGTCCAATCATCCATATAGACTTCTATATATTTGTGAATGAACTCTCTAAAGGCTACTATCACAATCCTGGAGAAAACTGTGGTGGCGTTCTTTAAACCAAATGGCATCACATTGTATGCAAAAGATCCCCATTATGTAATGAAAGTGGTTTTTCTCTTGTCCTCTTTGGCGATCCTGACTTGATGGTATCCTGAAAATCCGTCTGTAAATGAGTATGCTTCCTTCCCCGCAACCTGTTCAAGTTCTTCATCGGTAAAAGGTGTTGGGAAAGGGTTGTGCACACAAGCGGTGTTGAAACTCATGTAGTCTACATAGACTCTAATATCCTCTGTGTCTTTCTTGCTTTGGATGACTATCGGGCTGACCCACTCCGCTTCTTCTACCGAAAAAATGAGACCTACTTCTAACATCTTGTCAATCTCCTTCTTGACTTTCTCTTTTACTCTTGGGTTAAGACGGTATCGTCTATGTCGGATAGGATTGGATCCTGGTTTTAACTCGATCTTCATTTCTCCCATGACTCCTTTGATTCCCTTTAATTCTAAAAAGGTCTTTGGGAACAAATCCTCATATTCTCGCAGTAAACTCTCAATTTCTTGACTGGCTTGTTCATCCCAGTAATCTCCCACCATAGCTATCTTGGGTTTCTTTTTGGTCCCTATATTGAGTATCTTCAATTTTAATGGGTGATTATAGGAACTATCAGTCTGGCTAGGTATGGTGTTTTGGATATCTCTACTCCCCTCTGTCTCTTTGATGGCTAGGTTTCTCAATCCTTCTAGTTTATCTAGACTCTCTGAATCTTTGTTGATCTGATAGCACTCTACAGGTTTGTCGATCAAGGGTAAGTAGCATTTAGTCAGAATTTCTTAGCTATGCTTGGGACATACTACAGAGTTTGATATCTTATTGCTATTGGCTGTAAATAGAAGTTCTTGAATATTTTGCAAAGCTAGTTCAAGTTCAGGGTACTTACTTGTGAATGAGAAGTCCTTGAAAAATTGAGCTGCCAGTGTTTTCCAGTCATTGGTCTGTCTTCTGGTTTCCTCATGTATAAACAAAGCTTTCGAGATTGGACCTAAATAATGGGGAAATACCTTAACCCATAAGTGAGAGGGTATCTCTGCATCCTGCCATTGTGTCACGCATTGTTCAATGTGTATTCTAGGGTCTGAATCTCAACTGAACAGTTGCGCGGTGGGGAGATTTGTCTGCATCCCTACTTCCTGCTGCTCCTTACTCCCAAACCTATACTCAATAGCTTGTTTTAACTCATCCCAAGTTCTGAGTACGACTTTCTGAATGGCCCACCATCTAGCGAGGTTGTTCTGAGAAGCTATATCCAGTACCGAGATTCTTTGACCTTTTCTCACATCCTCTTCCATGTTCTACAAAAAATTGTCTAGGTCTAAGGTGCCATCGTATACCAGGTGTTCTCTAGCTTCGGTCCCAATCCATCTGGTCATTCTGACATTTGTGCATCTTCTTGAGAATTGTTCATGCGAGATTTGTTTCCAACTATCAAAAGCCAGTTATGAGTCTTCGTTAGCTAACTGTATACTTCTCCAGCTTACTGATCCATCAACCGTAGGGTTTATGTAATCGGTTCTTGTCCCTGTTGTTACAGTGTACAACTGGTATAGGTATTCTTCCTCCATATTATTGTCGGTTGGTTCTGTGTACCTGGGTCCTACATATGGATCCAAATCGTGAACTACCTTGATTCCCTCTGCTTCAAAATTCATGGTGTCTTTCTTTAAATCAATCACTGTATAGTTGTCGTAGGCCTAATCGATGCCAAGTAGTGCTATGTAGGGGTCTTTGTCTCCCACGATCTCAATGACTTCAAAGTCGGCCACTGTTTTTACTCCTGCTACATCGATTTCCACATTCTCTAGTCTTCCTATGGGAAATATACAGTATTGGTTTTCCATTCTTAACTGAATTGGGGAATATGCCAGTCTCGGTTTTCCTAGGGCTTCCCAGGTCTTTTTGGGAAGAATGTTCACATCTGACCCTAGGTCTAACATGACGTCCTTAATTTCGAATTCATCTAACTAGGCTACCAGTCGAAATTATTTTTCGGTTCTTACTTTTCTTCACTGGACTCTCTGAGTGTTTTTCTCATGAAGGTTAGCCCTTATCATCGCCTCTTAGGTTTCTTCACTCCCTAAGATTAGGTACAATGCATTGCGCAACTTTTTTGTTAGTTGATCATTCCCCATAATGTCAGAGAATAACTGAAACCAGAGGTCAACTGTGTTTGGAGGTTGCTCAGGCTGTCTTGGTATGACTACGGGGTTTCTGGGTGCAGGGGGTGAAGCAGGGGCTTGCGCCATCTTAGGGTAAACATTCGACTTGGGGGGGTTTCCTTGTGTTTCACAACTAGGAATATTTTGGAATACTTCTATGGCATCTTTAAAGAATAATTTTTTCTTTAGGGGGTCATACATGTCTTCCTTAAGTGTTGCTTTATGGATCTGAGGCAGAGTATCGACATCAACTCCTATCTTCACTCCTCCTCGAGTAACGATATTAAGGCTGGGCAATTGTCCCTTACAAATCCTCTTGATCTCTGAAATGATGAGGATATTTCCTCTTTGCCACACTCTATCTTCCCACTTTGCGATTAATTATAGATAGTCTTCGGTTGCATGTCCATTGGTTATGCAATGAGAGCACCATGGCTGCCTTGGATGAGGACAATCTCTGTCCAAGTGACCTTGTTCATCATAGTTGTAGCATATGCTTGGTCCTCTTCCCCCAGTTCTCCCTCCTCTGAAGTCTCCTCCAGCTCCACCTCCTCGACCTCTTCCTGGTCCCTACGGGTTTTCATTCACCCTGAATGTTGTTCGTTCTAGCCTGTCTGTGAGTGTGTCCAACGCTCTACATTGATTAGTAGTATGTGTGGTAGATGCGCAGAACTTGCAGTGTGTCGTGTTTGGTACTGTCGAATACTTCTACATGATTGGGCATTGTCTTGGTCCATGCCTGTGGATTCGCAATATCTCACAATATTCCGTTGTTGGTGTTGCTTGTCCTCCCGAAAAAGCGTGATATGGGGTGGGGTGATGGAATGGTGAGTTCCTCGATACTTGCGCAACTCCTCCTGTGGGTCCTGCTATGGGTACCATCTAATTGTGAGGAGGTCCCAATCCCCTCATTCGCAGACATTTGGTAGCCAAATGACCTTTTGTATAGCATCTCGTGCACCAAACCTATGGTCGTCCTGGTCTAGGTATCGTCAGCTCCTGAATCTTTTATGTAAGTATCGATATCTGCCCTTGTAGTTGCACCAGATTCGCATCTACTGGGGGTCTGGTTACTCTCAGGTTCCCAGGGTATCCTGCCATGGCTTTAATCTTCATTGATTGTTCCAAGGCATCTATCAATGTGGTTATCCGCTATTGCATTAACGGAATCTGAGTTAGAGGCAACAACCCTTGAATGTACCATTCCCTTTGATTTTCTTCATGGATTGGATGTGCCAACCTCCCTATGGAATATTTAAACTTCTGGTTGTACTCCCAGGCTCATTCGCCTTACCTCTGCTGAATTTCCTACAACTCAGACGGAGCCTGTTGTTCTGACTGAGGCAGTTTGAATTCTTCTATGAACCTTGTTCATACTTGGTCAAGTGTGAATGTTTGACCTTGTGTCCTTGGCACTCCTATTTCAATGACCTTCATCTACCACTTGAGAGCGTGACCTCTCAAGGTAGTCTGGAATTTGACCAGCTTATTCACATCCGGAGTCCCTCTGGATCTCCAAATGGCTTTGCACAAGAACCAGTGTTGATCAACGTCTTCATCTCCCTTACCCAAAAATTCTGGGTATCTAGCGATCGAACCTCCTGTATGGATGGAAACTATTGAACTTCTTGTTCCTATCAGTATGAATCCTAACGGTCCTGCTTGCGATTTACCAGGGGATCCCAATATCCTCCCTGCACTCGCACTTCCTGGTTTGACTGACTAATTAATTGTACTGGAACAAAATGAGAAGGTAGTATCAGACTTGCTACTTGTATAGAAGGAACTTGGGTTATGGGTGATTCAGGGCTGGCACCACTGACTTCGGGGTGGTTTTCTTTGATTTGGGGGGTTTCATTAGCTTCCACTGGGACGATCTCTTCAGCTGGATTCTTGATTTCTCCTGTTATCGAGGATGAATGTTCTCTTTCTCCTCCAAGATTCATGTCGACTTCCTCCTCTTTCACCTCCAAACTTTCTCCTTCTTGTACCGCTTCCTAAGGACTTCTTGCTCTCTTTGCTTCTCTCTCGTTCAATCTTTGACTAGCCAATCGTTCATGTCTTCTCATCCTCTGCAGTTCTTGCATCTATATTTCCTTTACTTCTCTCAATCCTCCTTATTTCCTCAAATTTTCAAATTGTCTTGTGGCTTTCTTGATCTTGTTGCGCCACCACTTCTCAACTATGGCAGCTCTCTTCAAGGGTCATTCATCTCTTGAGTCCATTTCTTGTTGTTTTTCCCCATTTGTCAAAGAACCCTTCCCCTTTTCTCATGCCATGACCCTCATCCCGTTTCGCCCTACCCCAAGTGAGGGTGTTTATGCTGCCATCTTAGCTGGGGACATAATCAACATCCCCTCCTCCATCAAGAAAGCCTTAATCCACATGGGGATTTCTCTCAACAGTCTTCCCCTTGCACCTTTCTTGAAAATTTCCTTTGCTCGTGAGAAAGATTGGTGGTTCTCAGCTGCAAATTCGATTATGTATCCTTCTAGCATGGTGTTAACTCATAAATCCATAGCTCGTGTGACTGGAAAATCCAGCCTCTGGAGTGCTGCTAACTTTTCGATATCCCACGCACAGATCTTCTTGGTCCGACCCTGGAACTATGGAGATTCCTGGAGCCTCTTTATCCAGTGAAAAAATTATTTCGAGAATTTAACCCAAAAAATCTCATACTGGTCACTTACTCTTTCTGAGTAAAATACTGCTTCGCGAGTATTTTCCAGGGATTTTCTTCTTAGTTTCGCTTCTTTCCATATGAAGGCTTCACAGTTCCTTTCCGAACATTGATCAATACCAGATCTGTGGATCGGTGATAGCATTCTCCCTACAGGTTCCATTTTAACACATGTCCCGGAAATGAAACCATTTTGTTGGTGCGGAATTTGATCAAACCAGGGTCCTTCTCAGGTTACCAACAAAAGGTATCATTTAGTCTAGAGCACTGGCATTTTCATCTCCTTCAAAGAGAAGAAGTCTCACCCGAAGCACTACTGAGACAGATAGATAGAGAAGGGTAGGAAGAAGACTAAAGAGGAACCATAGAGCATTCAGAACTCGTTCCTATTCTTGCGCAAAAGTTGTTAAAAGACCTTAACCATCTAAATGCAAGAATTGAACCTACTTACGTTGCTAGCAGCGATTAAACTTAGAACCATCAAATAGAACTCATAAACCATAAATAAATGTTGTAATGCGCAAGTAAACATACAAAGGCACATCATATTTTAAAATTTGATCCTTCTTCATATTACCCTTGAGATATTTCTCTGTTACATACTCAAACTCACTCAGTAGGGAATATTACAGACTCTTACTTGTCGTCTCTTGACTTTACAACAGGTATCAACAACTAATCCCAGAACTTGGTTGACTCTGATCAATATGAGCCAACACGAACTAACTAACCAACAACAACAAAAACCCAACCCTTTTACAATTATATTCATCCCTATATATAGCTGGGTTGTGTCTTCCTTCTCAACTTTCCCACTTTCTTGTTATGTTGCAACTGTTTGTTGCTTAGCTGGCATTGTGCTGACTTCCGCAACTATTTTCGGTTACTCTTTCTCCCAACCTCTGATGAAGTTTGTGCAACTCGTGCTTACTCAAAACTTGCGTAGCTCCTTACCAAAAACAAAGGGCCCAATAGATGTTACCTTAATTACGGGTTCAATTCACCTCTGGTCTTTTCATACTTGCCATTACTCTGCCTTGGCCTCTTCGGTTGGCCCGATTAATGCAGTGTCCCATCGATTCTTTCTGGCATTCAATTCTGCATAACTTTGTCGTTTCGAACCACTTTTGTTGTCTTTCCATTTCTCGCTTGTTGCCCTTTTTACCTAGTCATTTTCCTCCTCCTCGTCAAGTTTTTGTTCCTAAGTATGTGTGCCTTTTCTATCTCTAGCGCACTATGCCTCTGGTGCCTCTTTTGGTTATTTTTGATATAG
>CBVK0101878068.1:0-10415 GCA_900067695.1 Picea abies
TGTTCTTTTCTGAATATCAGTTTGCAGTAGATATTGTACAAGGTTAGAATTTACAAAAATTATAATGGCACCACTGCTTCTTGGCCACAGACCAGTTTAAATGGCGTGTGGCCTGTCAAATTTTTACACATAGTCCTGTAGGCCCATAATATTGCTAGTACTTTGAGGTCCCAGTCGTCCCTGTTGATGTTACAGATCTTTGTCAGTGCATTCTCAAGGATTTTGTTAAATGTTTCCACTGTGCCATTTGTCTGTGGGTGATATGGTGTGCTCTTCTAATGATGGAATTCCAACTCTTCAGTCATAGTGTTGATGGTGTTGTTTATGAAGTGAGTTCCTTGGTCACTCATCAAAACTCTTGGGCACCCAAATCGAGTGATTACTTGTTCAAATAGGAATTGTGTTATTGTTTCTGCATTACAATCCTTCATTGGTGCGGCTTCCGCCCATCTTGTTAGGTACTCCCTCGTGGTGATAATATACCTAGATCCTGTTCCTTTTGTTGGTGGGTTGATTGGTCCCACAAAGTCTATTTCCCACTTATTGAATGTCTGCAATGTTACTTGTGGTTGTAATGGCATCCCGTCCCTTCTATTGGGTTTACCTACCCTTTGACAGATGTCACATCTCTGGCAGTACTCTTTCGAGTCTCGGTGAATGGTTGGCCACCATAGTCTTGCATGCAATACCTTCTACACGGTAGCTTTTCCTACATAATGGCCTCTCGTTGTTCCTTCATGGGCTTATGCTAAAATGTGTGGTCTTTCTTGTTCTAACACGTATCTTCGTAATATGTTATCTGCACCCATTTTGTATAAGTTTCCTGCGATCAGTTTATATTCTGCAGCTCGGACTACCAGGTTTTTCTTCTGCGCAGTGTTATATTCTTGTGGTGTAGTACCTATGCTTAAGTACTGAATGATATCTGCAAAGTATTCATCAGTGATCTGGACTGAGAATAACTGTGCATCTGGAAATTTGTCCTTTGAGTTCGTAGGTTCTTCTCCATTTGTAACCCTTGATAGGTGGTCAGGTCATGCATTCAGTTTTCTTGGCTTAACTATTACTTTAAAGTCAAATTATTGAAACAGTAGTAACCATCGATAGATTCTCCTTCCCAACACTGGCTTATTGACTAGGTATTTAAGGGTTGAGTGATCTATAAACATCTTAAAGTGTTTCCCCAATAAGTAATGTTTGAACTTCTGCAGTGCATAGACCATAGCTAGGCCTTCCCTTTTTGTAGTGTTATAGTTCTGTTCAGATTCTGATAACTTTATGCTCACAAATGCTATCGGGTGATCCAAGTCTCTCACTCCTTACTGCGCCAAGATAGCTCCAAGTGTTATTGCTGATGCATCTACATGCACGTGGAATGTCTTCTCCCACTCTGTAAATACTAATATTGGTGTGGTGACCATCTTTTCCTTAAGGGTATCCAGACCATGTTGACACTCGTCATTCCACCGAAAATTTGTATCATTTCTTAACAACGTTTCCATTGGTGCAGTAATCTGCGCGTACCCTTTGATAAATTTCTTGTAGTATCATGTGTATCCCAACGTCGCTCTTAGTTGACGGACTATTTTTGGTGGTGGTAAGTTAACAATTACTACAATCTTTGCAGGATCTACTAATAAACCTTGTTTGCATACTATATGGCCCAATAGTATCCCAAACGGTGTTTCAAATATGCATTTATTTATGTTCAGTGATATCTAGCACTGCCTGCATCTTTCTAACATCAGTCGTAAGACTTCTACATGGTCTTTCAACAAACTATAGATTGTCCAATCGTCTAGGTATACCTCAACAAACCGGTGGATGAATTCTTTAAACGCGACGATGACTACTCTATAAATTATTGTTGGTGCATTCTTCAATCCAAACGACATGACTGTGTACTAGTAGGATCCCCATTTCGTAGAGAATGTGGTCTTGTATCTGTCTTCCTGTGCTATCTTGATATAGTGGTAGCCTGAGAATCCATCAATAAATGAGTAAGCTTCATGTCCTCTTACATTCTCTAACACTTCATCAATGAAAGGTGTAGGGAACGGGTCATGTTGGCATGCATCATTCAACTTCCTCAAGTTGATGCATATCCTTATCCGTCCTTGTTTTTTGTCCTGCACTACCATTGGTCTTATCCATTCTGATTATTCGACCGGTTCTATGATTTCGGCTTTGAGCATCCCGTCGATCTCAGCTTTGACTTTTTTCTTATATATTGGGGTCAATCTGTATGGTCGTTGTTTGATCAGTCTTGCTTCAGGTCTGTGTGGTATCTTCATCTCCCCTATCTCTCCTTCTATACCCATCTTCTTTGTAAATGTTGTGGGAAACAAGTTGTTGTATTCTCACACTAACTCTATAATGCTTTCGACTATTTGCTCATCCTAGTAATCTCCAATGCTGGCCATTTTTTGGTTCTCAACTATCCCAATGTTAACTTTCTTTACCTTGATCGATGCGGCAATAACTTTTGATTCTATCGGTGGAACCTCCACTTCTCTTTTGTCTTCTGCTTCTTCAAATGGAATATCATGTGGATGGCCTTCATCTGGTGCTTCCTCTTGCACATGGTAACTTGACAACAGTTCCTTGACTGTATGTTTGTTTTGTTGTTGTTCCTATGTTATGTGCTCGAATTTTGGTTCCTTGATGAATATCACACCTCTTGTCTATTTCAGAGCTGCATCTATGTTTGGATTCTCATGTTCGAATGAGAAAGTGACTGTAAATTTATGTTGCAATGTCCTCTAGGTCGCAGTTCCTCTGCGCAGCTCCTGGTCTGTGTACCAATTCGTTGGTATGCCCTATAGAGTGTGTATGAATTGATGAGGCCATTCCTCTAGGGGTGTCAATTTCCACATCGTTTTTCACTTCTCCAAGTGTTTCGTTGGTTCCCCCTGTCCATCATACCTATGTTTCTTGTTGTATTCATGTTCTGCGTCGAAAATTATGCATAGTAGTCGCTTACATTGGTACCAATCTGTGATTGTCTCTTTGTGTGTGCCCCACCATATTGCAAGTGTGGCCTTGAGTGTTATATCAAGTGCTAGCAGTCTCTGATTCTCCAAGACTTCGTCTTCATACTATACCAAGAAGGTTTCCAAGTCGTTTGTGTCATGGAAACTAGGTGGTTTCCTTATCTCTGTGCGACCCATCTTACTGCGATGTCTATTCGTGCACATCTTCTTGTGGAAACTTTGTGTATCCTTTGTCGCCAGTTTTCTAGACCGGTGTTTGATTTTGTTGCACATGAAGTAATGCTCCGCCAACTGAGTATCCCATCTGCAGTTGGGTTTACATAATCTTCATCACGTGGAGGTGTTCTGTACAACTGGTTGATTTCCTCTAAGTATAAGCAAGCAGTTTCTACAAACCTTTCCCCTTCTGATGGGTCTAATGTCACGATACTCATGTATTCTCCTTACTCAAATGTCATTTTTCATGTCTTTAGATTGGTTATGGCATGGTTTTCAAATGTCCAATCCAAAACAAGCAACGCTGGGTAAGGTGTTGTGTCATCCACTATTTCAATGACTTTAAAATCTTCTTTAGTGCACACTCCATCCAGGTCTACTATCACCCCTTTCAGTCTATCGATTGGTAGAACTTTGTGTTGGTTTGCTAGTCTCAATTGGATAGGTGAGTATCCTAGTGTGGGCTCTCCCATGCATTGTCATGTATTCTTTTGTAAGACGTTTACTTTAGATCCTAGATCTAGCATGATATCTCCCATGTTGAAATCTCTGATATTGGCATTCAGAATGAACTCCCTACTCATTCTTCTCCTTGTATGGAGGTGATTGACTATCTTCTATTCGAGGTTTCCTTTTGTCTCGATGCTACATTTTTCTAATATGTTTTGCAATATTTTCATAGATGATGGAGCATTTAATACTTTTACACATGATTTCAAAAAGCCTTTGATTGTACTTACTTGTCCCATGGGTTGCATTTCGTTGGTATTATCCAATAATGGAGGCATCTCGTACTCTGGTGCTTCCTTGTTTTGTTGTGCAGTTGAAGTCGACGTCGTGACTTCTTTCTTAAATTCTTGTCTTGCTTTCTTAAATACCTCCTTCTCCTTATGTATGTCGAACTGCTTCCTTGGTTCGATGTTCTTATTCACCCACTGGCTTTGTGCTAGCTCTTGTCGGAGTACGTCGTTTCCTGTTTTCGCTCCTCCGAGAGTAACTATGTTGATGTTTCGTCCTTCATCCCTCGCTTCAGCTGAAATCCACTAAACATTCTAGTTGTTCTAGTTCCTCTTTTCCCAGATCTTTACTAATAGTGTTGGACATTCTTTTGTGTCATGATCTGATGCGCTATAATACATACAAGGTGTTGGTGGAAGCAGACATTCTCTTGCATAATGTCATGGTTGTTGGCAATTGTGACATACCACTGGTCCTCTACCTCGTCCAAAACCTCCTCTTGCTCATCCTCCACCTCTATAGCTTGCTCGATCTGCTCTCGGCGTGTTATACTGAGGTGACCGATTATACTACGCGGTATTGTACGGAGGTTGTATCGTGTTGTAATGTTGTTGTGCAGTGTTGTATGGAGCTGGAACTTGATTAAAATGTGGTGCGCCTTGCTCGGTCATCAATTTTGTCTGCACTCTATATGCATATAATGTCCTCTCTCTCATCAGCTCCATGGTTCTACAATCTTTGTCATCATGGCCCACTGACTTGCAAAAGTTGCAATATGAACTCTTTGGGACTATTTGGTATTTCTGCATCATTGGGCAGTGATACGGATCATGGCCCGGTTTCTTACAAACTTCGCACCATATTCCTCCTGTTGGTAATGGATTTGGCATTCCTATTGCCATATATTGTGCGAATGTTGGACATTCGTTCTTATGGTGTCCTCCTGTCCTGCATGTAGTACACCAAACAAATTCTCGTTTATCCTTGAGCTTATTCTGGTTTAGTTGAAATGTTAAGTTATTCATATCCTCCTGCAGTTCTTCGATAGTTGGGTCTGTCTGTTGATACTAGTTTTCTTCTAGTTCCAGGGATGCCTGCAGAGCCTCTGCCTGCGTTTGAAAATTTTGCTGTCGCAACAGATATTTTAAGTGTGGTAACAATGAATTGATGAACAAGTGCCTATGTTGCATATCAGTCATGAGATATTTCAACTTTCCCTTCAGTTGCTTGAATCTCTAGTCAATTTCCCATACAGATTATCCCAGTTTCTATCTAATTTAGATCATTTCATTCATGTAATTATCCTCTGAACTTGGCTTCTGGAACTCATTAATCAGTAACTTTGTAATGTTTGTCAGTGTCCTTGTCATCCTAAGTGCATTGTTTACATCTAGACTCGTGTACCAATCTAATGTGTGGTCTCTTAGCGTAATATCTAACTGTGCAAGTTTAGTATCTTCATCAGTGATATGTTTTGCTTCCCAAATCTTTGCACAAATGAATAAGTGTTTCTCAGGGTCTTCTGTTGCTTCTCCTCGAAATTCTGGTAACCTGATGGTGGGATCGTGTCCTGCCATTCTGAATGTTGAACTGCTACCTCCATGCGATGTAGATACTTGACTAGTGTTGCCTGAACTGGCCCCTCTAGTTGTTATTCCTTGTGTAGATGTACTTCATATTGTATGATTGCTTCTGAACTTAGGTTGTCTAAACGGTGGTGTTCTCTTTGGTGTATTAGTTGCACATGGGTTTATGGGTTCCACAATGACATTAATATGGATAGGATTGTTGCCTTCTCTTCCTGTTCTTGGCCCTCTCGTCTTCCTCTCATATGTTGTGCAGGATTTCCTCAATCTACTCCACAACCCGAAGATCCTCTACCTCTTCCTCATCACTTGCCAAGCCTTCCCTCACGGCTATAGCTCTCTTCTTGGTATTCACCTTGTGTTGGTGGGGTACTCCACTATGTGTCTTTCCAACTGTCGCCATGATCTTCTTGATCTAGTTATCATCTATCATGATTGGGTCCAATGGTTCCTCCTCCTTTCCCTTATCCTTTCCTCCTTCCATTTATCTTCTTTCTGTCAGTGCTTCCCCCCTTCCCCCATGCACACAGGGAAGTTTAGTTGTTTGACTCCATTGTCATTAGACCCTTATTATATAGAAGTATCTTAATAGAACTATACAACGATCAAATGTACCTTCCTCGAGGTCCACGTAGAAACTCTCGCTCTGCTGCATTGTATGACTTCATTGTTTCTACTGTAAACTTTGTTATAAAACCTGCCGCAATATTGTCAAGCCAAAAATCTACTGGGTGAGTGAATTTGTTGTTCACTTGCTGTAAATGCTCGATCTGTACTAGGGTCAACTCTAACTGTCAAATCTGTTTCATTGGGTGGTTATCCTTCAACCATAATATCCAGTCCTGCAATAAGTGTGGGAAATCACAGAAAAATACTTTATGCAAATCAGTAAACGCGTATTTCTCAAGATATTTGCGGGGTGTTATTCTAGGGTTTTTGTTATCTTTCTGTGCAAAATCTATCTCTTTGGTTCTTAGCCAAGTTTCGATCTCTGCTTTTTTGGGATTCCATGGTATAAAAATCCCCTTCTAATGGCTCATTGTTTTTTTCTTTTCTTCACTCTTCTCTTGCTCAACCTATCTCATCTACTCAATCCTCTCATGTTCCTACCAATGGAAACAAAACCATGTGTTGGTTACTCTTCTCCTATTCTATCTGAGTTTATTGACACAGGGTTCATGTATGTTTGGGTTTCCAATAAAGCCTCTAAAACTATCGGCCCTCCTGGTAAACCAGAAGGAAACGCAGCACACCGAGTGCACTGCGTAGTCTCACCCGAGATAGCTTTAATGGGTGGCTGTAATACTCATGTGTTTACAACCTAGGATTGAGTGTGAGATATGAGAACTGTGTATTAGACCATTATTGTAACTTGTAAATGCAATATACTGTCATTTGCAGATAAGCAGGAAATATAGAAACTCATTCATTCAGTATAGCAATATTTACTTAAAAACAATAAGATATGCATGCATTCATCACATAACAAATGCAAATCAGTAAGATATGCATGCATTCATCATATCTTAAAACTCTTCCTAATGATGGACCACATTTTTTTGGTCCGAAACGTCGAATAATAAAAAACTGATGTGATGAATTCGAAAGAACCACCTTATCATCAACATAGATGTTACTATGGTTCACCCCCTCCTGGGATACGTCCACAAAGATTTGGCTCTCAGCTCTTTTATTATCATCGTTCTATCACTACAACATCACGCACTTACAACTCTTCCCCGTTGGGTAATATCTATATGAGGCAGACTAGATCACACCAGGCTCCTCAGCCTGTGATCTAACCCTCAATATCTACCCTCCTTCTTCCTCTCTAGCTCAACAACTTACCAAAATAGATCATACAAAAAAATATTACATATCGGTTCGTTATAACAGCTCTCTCTACAATAACGACTTATCTCTAGAAAATATGAACCCCTTGTGATACCTAAGTATCTATATTTATATGTTTTTGGATCTTCGTCCTTTACAATACCTTACCAAAACCCTAACCCTATCGTCATTAGGTATTCTATGCATGTGTGTGTGTTGTTCTTCCTTCCAGTTATCGCTTTCCTCGTGCATTCTTTCTTTCCCAAAATCATCTTTCTTTCCGCTTTGGCCTACCTCCAAAAGGCCCCCAATAGTGACATGTGAACTCTTCTCTGGATGTCATATAAAGATTTGAAATTAATGATCTGACCTCTTTATTCGATAAGATCTTGACCCACGTCGCTTGATCAACAATAGCTCCACCAGTTGACTCAAATTGTTTTAAAATATTGCCAAAATCATCTGGTAGGTCACGGTCAACACTCTTCAATTTCTTTGTTGTCAAAATATTATGAATGAGAGGAATTCCAACTGAAGGCATTTGTTTATCAGTGTTTTTGGTTACTCTTCTCCTATTTTGTCTGAGTTTATTGACCCAAGGTTCATGTCTATTCGGGTTTCCAACAAAGCCTCTAAAACTATCGGCCCTCCTGGTAAACCATGAGGCAATGTAGCGCACCGAGTGAACTGCGCAGTCTCACCCGAGATAGATTTAATGGGTGGTTGTAATACTCATGTGTTTATAGCCTAGGATTGAGTGTGAGATATGAGAACTGTATATTAGACCATTATTGTAACTTGTAAACGCAATATATTTTCATTTGTGAATAAGTAGGAAATATAACAACTCATTCATTCAGTATAGCAATATTTACTTAAAAACAATAAGATATGCATGCATTTATCACATAAAATAGATGTTACCGTGGTTCACCCCCTCCTGGGCTACATCCACAAAGATTTGGCTCTCATCTCTTTTATTATCATCGTTTTGTCACTACAACATCGCGCGCTTACAACTCTTCCACGTTGGGTAAGATCTATATGAGGTGGACTAGATCGCACCAGGCTCCTCATCCTGTGATCTAAACCTCAAGATCTATCCTCCTTCGTCCTCTCTAGCTCAACAGCTTACCAAAATAGAACATACAGCAAAATATTACATATCGGTTCGCTATAACAACTCTCTCTACAATAACGACTTATCTCTAGAAAATCAGAACCCCTTATGATACCTAAGTATCTATATTTATACGTTTCTGGCTCTTCATCCTGTACAATACCTTACCAAAACCCTAACCCTATCGTTGTTAGGTCTTTCGTGCATGCGCGCATGTTGTTCTTCCTTCCAGTTGTCGCTTTCCTCATGCATGCTTTCTTTCCCAAAATCCTCTTTCTTTCCGCTTTGGCCTGCCTCCAACAAGTGCCCACTTTGGTAACCAACAATGCTACAAAACTGATGGTTATACGTAAGCACTACAATTTCTTGGGAATCAGAGACTCAACCCAGTTCTGAACAATGGTGGAACTTCTATTAATAACTTCAAAGGTTACTTCTGTGTTCCCTTTACTCCCTTTAATACTCATTTTGACCTGGTCACCTGAAAATGAAAATGGCGCTACAGATGTTTCTTCATTGAATTGCATTAGCGTGGCCTTAAGGATCTTCTTTGGATGTGAACATCTCAAAATTAGTTCTCTTCCATATCTAATAGACCCACTTTGATTCGGGAGCCCTTCAATATTATAAATATAATGATCAACATCATAATCACGAGTAAATTTTACCTCCGATCTAAGAAAGATGAGCTTCTTATCACAATTTTTGTCTGCTAATATCTTAATCAAATATTGGTGCAGTTGATCAAACCTATCAACAAAACTAGAGCCACACAATTCTTCATGATGTTGTGAGGACGAAGTCCCAGAGGAGGCCTCATCAAAAAATAGCACTCCATTAATGTATTCTAGTAGAATTTTCAAAAAGCAGGCAATGACACTTTCTTGAATTGCTTCCATGGAGGACTCGATAGAAGCACCTGCTCGGACTCCCTCCATGGAAATTTCAAGATCTTTCATAAAATTGCAGTATTCATCATACCCTGGAAATTTACCGAATTATAGCAGAGAGACAAAATGCTTATTTCCCATTCTGCAGAAGTTCAAATCACCATCCTTCAACCAATTGTCGATTTGACTTGAAAGTTGATGATTTATTTTCAATGTTTTCGCCTCTATCTTTGTAGAAACTCCTGGAGGCATGTATTCTACAGTCAAGGAAGCACAACGATTATACCCATCACACAATACAACATTACCTAGTGCTTGGGCCGCGCTCATAGGAGTTGCCAATTTCTTGAATTGCCTTGCAATGGAAACATTAAATCCATTAGAAAACCTGACATCTTTCTGAGCATTTTTCACATGGCTTATTTCAAGATTCTCCATGTGTCTCCCTTTAGAAGAAGTAGTTATGGATGAAGAATCCCTCATGACCTTGCAGGACAGTAACGATTGAATGTGAGAATCTCCCACGGTCTCTTTTCCATATTCTGATCCTTCTATCAGTGGAGCCACTGCAGAACAATTCACCAATTGTGCACATGCACAACACGACGTCGAGATTCTCACCCCTCATATCTACAGGGATGTCGAACCTGGGATCACCAAGCTCTCTCTGTGATCCAAAATGGATCCAGGAACCAAAATGGGTCTAGGAAGGCCTAAAACCAATTGAAATCGAACAAAACCAGTTTCATTGCATATGTCTCATCGTGTTGATTCCGACCATATAATGTTTTCCTCAAACGAACACCATATGCGAAATTTATAGCGTTCTGGCCGAAATCCCAAACAAGGAAAAAGTCAACTGGGTCAAAGTCAATGCTGACGTCAGCATGTATGATAGGTGATGTTAGCATGACGTCATCATGCTGATGTGGAATCACCAGGAGGTGACATGTGTCACTCAAATTCGACACTTTCGAGATGAGTTGGCACTATACGGATTTGGCATGTGTCACTCAAATTCGACACTTTCGAGATGAGT
>CBVK0101878074.1:0-10268 GCA_900067695.1 Picea abies
AGAGGTACTATGATGGAAAGATAAAGGAGTTCCATGAACTCAAGTTGGGCCAACTCACTATGGAAAATTATGTGAACAAATTTCTTGAGTTGTTGAGGTACGTACCTTACATCTTGAAGGATGATAAAGTGAATATGCAATGTTTTCTCAGTGGGCTACCACAATCTTTCCAATATCGGATTGAATTTGATGAAACCAAAACACTTGAAGACACCATAATAAAGGTAAAGTGTTGCTATGATCAGTCCAAGCTTGAGATGGAGCACAATAAGGTGTGGAAGAAAAAGGACAAGATGAGACTTAAGATGAAAGGATTCAAATCCTCAATATTTAAGAATTTTGGAAGGAATACCAGGTCAAGTTTTCTAATCAGAGGTGCACAACAACAAAATTTTCCCACCCAAAGAGAGAATAAGACGTCTGGACTAGCAACAAAAAATACTGAATACCCAAAGAAAGGGCCACTAAGATGTTGGGGGTGTTGAGAAGAGCATCTGTTGAGGGACTGCCCTCATAGAAAACATAACAATAGAAGGGTGTACAATGTTCAAGAAGACACTACAATGAATGATGTGTCCAACAATGTTCCACAAATCTATGCAGAGGTTGAGAATCAACAAGGAGATCACCAAGCTTCCGTGGTGGAAATAGAAGGTAAACTTTCCAACTATTCCGTTTCAATTTTAATTGACCCTGGATCTAATATGGGTTACATATCTCCACAAATTGTTGAAGCATGTGTCTTACAAAAGGAAAAACATAAGAAGTCATGGCTGGTACAACTAGTCACATGGACCAAAAGGAAGGTAACTGAAGTTATTAAAGCATGCCAATTTGAAATGAATGGGTTGCCCACACAAACAGTCCTAACTACACTTCCATTAGGGTCATATTATTTGTTTATTGCCATGGATTGGGTCGTTGCTCATAAATCCAAACTAGACTACTATAATAAGAACTTAGAGTGTGAAGATGAGGAAGGAAAGAAAAGAACCTTACAAGGAGTGTAGGAACCTATATCTATGAGACATATTTCAACACTACAAGTGAATAAGTGTTGCAGAAAAGGATGCCCCTTATATGCCATACAAGTGTTAGAATCAACTGAAGACAATAAGCCTAGCTTATATGCCATACAAGTGTTAGAATCAACTGAAGACAATAAGCCTAGCATTGAAGATCATATGGTGCCAAGGTAGTACAAAAATGTATTTCCGAAAGAGATACTAGGCTTGCCTCCCAAGAGAGACATTGATTTCTCAATTGAACTCATGCTGGGAGAAGTACCAATGTCTAGAGCACCTTATAGAATGAGCACACTTGAGTTGGTGGAACTTAAACTACACCTGAAAGAAATGTTAGAGAAATGATACATAAGGCCTAGTGTATCTCCAGGAGAGCACCTGCCTTATTTGTTAAAAATAAGGATGACACAATTAGATTGTGTATTGACTATAGACAACCGAATAAAATGATTATCAAGAATAAGTACCCTCTACCAAGGATCAATGACCTCTTTGATCCGCTGAGAGGAGCTACAATATTATAAAAAATAGACTCGAGGTTCGAGTACCGTCAAGTAGAATTAAAGATGAGGACATTTACAAGGCTTCCTTTAGAACAAGGTATGGGAATTATGAGTTCTTGTTGGTGCCATTTGGACTTACAAATGCACCAACCACCTTTATGTGCCTAATGAATAGTATTCTTAGAAAATATTTGGATAAATTTGTATTAGTGTTCATTGATGACATCTTGATTTACTCCAAGAATAAGGAGGAGCGTGAGGAACATCTCAGATTAGTGCTTCAAGTGTTAAGAGAACACAAATTATATGCCAAATTTAGTAAATGTGATTTCTTTCAGAAGCAGGCCCATTACTTGGGCCATGTTATTTATGAGGAAGGAGTAGTACTAGAACGTGAAAAGATTAAATCCATCATGAATTGGCCTGCACCAAAAGATGTGACATAAGTGAGGTCATTCATGGGCCTGGATAGGTATTACAAAAGATTCATACAAGGGTTCTCAAAGATTGGTCACCCAATCACTTCACTTAAGAAAAAGGGAGTGAAATTTGTTTGGACAACAAAATGCGAAGATAGTTTTCAACAATTAACGTCTCTTCTAACCCATGCACCTATTCTGAAGATTGTTGATCCAAATAAATATTTCTTAGTATGTACAGATGCTTGCAAGGAGGGATTCGAAGGGGTTCTAATACAAGATGACCATGTAATTGGTTGAGTCAAGAAAATTGAATGAACATGAGACTCATGTGACTCATGACTTAGAGCTTGTTGCCATAGTGCATGCTCTAAAGATGTGGAGACACTATCCATTGGGAAGAAATTTTGTACTCATGACTGACCACAATGGATTGAGATATCTATTTGAGTATGCCAAATTGAATGCTAGAAAAGATGGATGGATGGCTCTTATCAGTGAATTTGATTTTGAAATCCGACACAATACAGGTAAGGAGAACCGAGTAGCAAATACACTTAGTAGAAGTATGAAAATCATTGACATGGCTACCTTAAGCACATGCGAATTAGATATCAAGGAAATAGTTAGAAAATCACAAGAAGAAGATGGACACTTCAAGAGTGTAAATCATGCTTGGAACATGAGCCAAATGGGCCAAAGTATAGTGTATACCTGTTGTTAGAGAAAAACTTATTGACCTACAAGGGCATATTTTATGTCTCATGAGTAGCTGACCCGAAGAGGCTCATAATGGATGATCTTCATAGAAACCCATATTCGGGTAAATCCTCTATACCAGAAAATGATAACCACCACAAGGAAGTTGTATTATTGGCCAAGAATGAAAAGGGACATAGGTGAGTACATTGCAAAATGCTTGGAATGTCAATAGGTCAAAGTAGAACACAAGCACCCATCAGGGTTGTTGCAGCCCTTGCCAATTCCAGAATGGAAATGGGAAGTCATCTCAATGGATTTTATCACTGGGCTACCAATCACAAAAAAACAAAATGATTCAATCATGGCGGTTGTGGATAAGTTGAGCAAGGAAGCTCACTTTATTCCAGTGAAATATACCCAAAAAACAATTGACATTGCTAATATTTTTATGAAGGAGATTTTTAGGTTGCATAGAATTCCAAAGATGATCATATCAGATCGAGAAGCCAAGTTCACTTCAAAATTTTGGAAAGCTTTGTTCACAAGTTTTGGGACTCAATTAGCATTTAACAAAAATTACCATCCCCAAATTGATGGACAGATAGAGAGGGTGAACCAAAAGTTAGAGGACATGTCGAGGAGTATGCAATGCATTACCCCAGGAAGTGGGAAGACTACTTACCCTTAGTAGAATTTGCCTAGAACAATGACTATCAAGAGTCATTAAAGATGACCCATTTTGAGGCATTATATGGCAGAAAGTGTAACATCCCAATCAAATGGAATAATTTGGTAGACTGGATCACTCTTGGACCAGACATGTTAAAGGAAATGAAACTGGAAATAGAAAAGATAAAACAAAATTTGAAAGTGGCTCAAGATAGAAATAAAAGTTATGCAGACAAGAACATAACTCAAAGGGAATTCAAAGTGGGAGAACATGTGTATCTCCGGATCAAACCCAAGAGAAGCTCCCTAAGAATGGGAACTTGTGCCAAGTTGGCACCACACTATTGTGGGCGATTTGAAATTCTTGAGAGAGTGGGACCGGTAGCCTACAAGCTAGCCTTACCTCCCGCAATGAAAGCACATAATGTTTTCCATGTATTTTTTATTAATAAATATGTTCATGATGCTAATCATGTAATTGATTGGTCTATGATTCAGGTGGAACCCAAGGGAGAATTCCAACCTGAGCCTCAATGCATAATATACAGGAAATAAACCCTCCTTCAAAATTGATCCATCGCATAGGTCAAGGTGCGGTGAAAACATTTTGGAGTAGATGGGACCACTTGGGAATTAGAGGATGTCATGAGAAAGAAATACCCATTTTTGTTCACTATTATACATAGTATTTATGACGAAAAATAGAACACCAAGGATGGTGTTTTCTTAAGGGGGAGGGGAATGTAACACCCCATTTTCCCCAGTATGTAAATATATGTTTAAATGTCGCCGTGCGTCATGGCTAATATGTTTAATGTTTTGGACCATGAGGAACAATTAATATGATAAAGTGCATTTTAATGATAATGAAAAGAAATTGTTTATGGGTGGAACATTTACATAGAAAATGATGCCATGAGAGGGAAATGGTGAGGAATCTTCTTTTCCAATTTAATATTCAAGAAAACCTAGATTTCCATTTTCCCATAACTTCAGTTAATGAAGTTGGTAATTGAACTACTAGGTTCCCACAATTATGGGAGAGAATGGGGAGGTTGTACCAGAAATACCTTGCTTCAAAAGCATAGGAATAAAAGTACCCATCTGAAGACTGCTGAATTGACCTCGAATTTGGGAAAATGGGCCCACAAAATGAGAGAGGTCAGAGGGTGGTATGAGACCCACAAAATTGAGAAGAGAATTCTCATAAAAATGCCTTTGGTTCATAGAAACATAGAAGAAAGTCAAGTTCTCTAGTTTCTAATTAGAAATAACAATTAAGAATCTCTAAATCAAGCTGATAAACAGGGCTACGAATTTTTAGTGCGTAGTTGTGCAAGCTAACTGTTGTGACTCCCTGAGTCAAGAGCAACCTCCCTTCCTTGGTGGAATTGGAGATAAATCTTGCTAATTTTTGTTGATGAAGGAGAGTAGCCTTCATTTGTATACTTCTTTTATTGAGTGAGATTTTCCCCTCATGGCATCATCTTATGGCTAGGGGGTGCCCAACTGTAAGAATAGACAAAAGATAGATGAGCCCATGGTTGGGTGGAAAGAGGCTCACCCATCTGTGATTGCCAATCTATCTTAAATTCTTAGATAAGTATTTCAGTTTTTGGTTTATGTCATGATAAGTTTCTTGATGCTATGAAATCTATGTTTCAGTTATATGAACAATTTGATAAATTATTCAAGTAGTAAAATTTGTTGCTCCATGTGCCTAGTTGATTGTAAAATCGAAAGAGAGTTGTGTAAAATATTTTTTTTTTGTTTTACCTCTGATTGTTTCTTTTTTTATACACTGTTGTAAGTGATTGTTTGTAACTTTGAGTAAGAACATAGTACTGGTTGGACATTTGCATCCCATTTGTATGAATATATCTCAAGGGTTAGTAGTGAAGACTAATTTGTCATAGTCTTCAAAGAACATCTGAAGTTAGGAATGTATTATCTCTATTAAATGAATATTTCTCTCTATTGTACTGAAATTATAGATAAGTTTTTGGCAGGTGGCCTGCCCCTAGTTGATGGACAAGTCTTAAGACATTCTTGGAAGGCTTTGTTGAATGCTAATTAATTTGTGGAAGCATGGGTGAACGCCCTTAACTTCCAACCAACATGATAAGCTTGATAAGGGGTATTCCTGGAATGAAATATTGACCTTATTTTGGTCTCATAAACCTATGATATCTAGTTGGGAGGTTAAGATATTTAACATGAGCAGTGTGTGGAATAAAATGAAATTAGGAATTATGTGTTTTGTATTTAATTTATGCCGTATTAAGGCATGGTAAGAATACAATTCTTACATGGATTAACTAATTACAACTATGTCCAAAGGTAAAGACCTGAAATGGTGTCTTTTTCCTAAAGAATAGTAAAGATTTGCACGATTTTAGGTGGGCAATAAGTCCTAGTAAAAAAATAGAATTTTAATGTGGAAAATTTTATTTCCAAGAGATTTTATTTTATAGAAAGAAATTCAAATAAATAAATATATGTGTTCATATATTTTAAAATTTACTTGGCTGATAACTCCTGGTAATTTTTCCAAATTTACCATTTATTGTCTTAATAAGTTGAATATTAGGAGGAGGAAATCTTATATTAAAAAACATAAAATTCCGTCCTAGGCACATGAGTGGAGAAGCTCAAAATTTTTTCTTCCTCTAGGAAAATAAATAATTTTGTTAAGTTACCATTCTTAAGAATTCACACTGCATAGAGGTCAACTCTGTAATCGTGGGGGGAGATCACTGTTAGTGTATTTTTGTTTTATTTAATTTCAAAAGCTGAGATTAAGTTTTTACCTTTATCTCAACATTTAATAATATCAAGCTCCACCTAATTCATTAGGCACCAAAATATTGATATTGTAAGGTGTATTTGCTACGTGAGATCCCCGAGGGTCGATTAATGAAATAACCATAATATAAAATAATATTATTAAATTCCATTCAGAGCTATAGGGAACTGGGCTATTGAGATTAGAAGGTGCACGTAAATGTAATACACTCAAGGGTCGATAAAATATAATAATATTAAACCCACCATGTTATTGCACACCAGGAGGTTGAGATTAGAAGGTGTGTGTAAATGCGATGTACCCGGGGGTCGATGTAATATAATATCATTAAACCTTACCGGGTTATTGTACACTGGGAGATGGAGAGGGAGAGGTGTTTGTGGTAAGAGACATGCCCAAGGTCCAATGCAATTATAATATAAATCTAATTTAATAAACCCCAGTGCTTTATTATATATAAAATATTATTATTAATGTCTCCATTGGGATATCAGAGCTGGAGCTTGGAAATGGTAAAAACTCATGTTTGATATACACGGAGGCCGGTGCATCATATTATAACTTAATTAAATGCTCGTGAAGTATAATATAAGATCTTATTATTAGTTTTCCACCGGAACATCAGAGCTCAAGAAAATGGTAAGAAGGCATGTGTGGCATGCAATACACCCGAGGTAAAGTAAAATCACAGTAATTACGGGACAATGAAATAGATTAGGCTGAAAATGTCATTGCATGGGGATTAATTAACCATTATGTGGATTAAATAGATGAAATCGTAAGGCGAGGTATTTTAGTGTAATGTTGTTTATATTAACTTAATAAGGTTTTAAGGCGTGGAGGGTGCCAATCCGCATGTGTTGCATGTCAAGCCAGGTGGTGGGTCCCAATTTGGGCCACGTGTATAGGATTCCATCTTGACTACTTGTGTATCTCCTATCGATATTTTTGGTGATATGGTGGTGCAGGAATGGTCGATACCCGGTAGCTCGATATCAACATTTTGGGTATCGACATAATGTAGGTCAGGTGGCGTTGAGTGTGGAGGAGACGGGGGTTAATAGGATGAGTGCCTTGGTGGATGGATTACTATGTGGATGCCATTTTATTATCCGCAACAACATCCACATATGTGCCACATGGGCCAGGTAGCTCGATATCAACATTTTGGGTATCGACATAATGTAGGTCAGGTGGCGTTGAGTGTGGAGGAGACGGGGGTTAATAGGATGAGTGCCTTGGTGGATGGATTACTATGTGGATGCCATTTTATTATCCGCAACAACATCCACATATGTGCCACATGGGCCACATGGATTACCACATGGGTGTCACATGGGCATGGGATGGCTTTGACAATAAGGTCTAAAACTTTAGGAGGCCATAAATTTTGATCCAAAGCTCAGATTTGAGCTTGGTTACAAACGTTGGATATTTCTTAATGAAAAGAATACGATGGTGCTCTTGATAAGAGGATTCAATATGGATAAGGAAAATAAAAAAATTGATACCCCACCCCTATAAGAGAACCTAAGGGGAGGGTAGGTTACAAAATTATATGTCATTGAAACAATGAAAGAAATGATCCACGTCATAGATATTGTCAATGTGTTTATGAGTAGAGGAATGCAACACAATTGTTTTTTATTTTGAACATATGTCCTCATAAGATTTTGAAGGATAAGACACTAGAGGAAGCCTTCACTGGTGAGAAAATTTAGGTATCACATTTTCGTGTATTTGGTTGTCTTATTTATATTCATGTGCATAAAAAAGAGAGGACTAAGTTTAGACCCTTGAGAATCAAGGGTATATTTGTTGGTTATAGTGAGACCTCCAAGGCTTACTAGATCTATATTCTAGTGTAGAAGACAATGGTAAGTCAAGATGTTAAATTTGATCAACATGTATGGTTCATCTTAGAAGTCTCCATCAGAGGTTGAGGAGGGAGATAATCTTGTCATATCAATAAGAAGAAAAGAAACCAGATTCAGATCAACAAGGTTTTGGTGGAGGGATATATGCTTTAGTACCATGTAATTCAATCAAGAAGTTGAGATGACTTACCTAGAGATTGCAAGAGGCACATGAACAAGTGGGAGCGCCTAAGGCGACATTTTGGGTGAGAAATTATCCTAAAATGTTTCTAAATCATGTTGCAGTGGTGTCTTTTATTATTAATACAAAGAGTTGAGGATGCAGATGAAAATAAAGTATGGTGAGATGATATGATGGAGGAGTATGAGGTTTGGTAGACTTCCAAAACCCACTATGGAATCAATGATTGATTCCAAGTATGCAACTGTTGATGAAGTCTTCCTTAAATAAGGGAAGTACACCTTGAAGATTATGAATGATTGAGATGAGGATGTTGTTTTGGTTGAGAAAACCTTCCACATAGAGGGAGTGTTACAGTTTTACCGTTGTTTCTCAAAAGTTGTTGTTTCTTTAGCAGTTTAGTGCCATTGATCCATACCTAATAGATCTAGTTTGGTCTTGGTTTTTGTACAACAACAATGATCATTGTGTGGATAAGGGTGCAATTGTGAGAGAACCCTTATTGAAGGAACACCATTTTTTAGATCACAACCTATGTGGTTGCTATCTTTATTTAGCTTTGGCAACTTTAGCATTGTTTGATTTTTAGAAGAGTTGTTTCAGATTCAGAATACTGCACGCCTTTTCAAATTCAGATTAGGTGCTATGTTTAATTTAGGAGTTGTCATTTATATTTAACAAATTGAATTTCTAAATTAGGAAAAAGTGCATGGAAATTAGGGATTCTTCCAAATTTAGAGTAGGTGTTGTGTTTAAGGTGGTTTCTAAATTTAGATCTTTGGTGATCTATTCTAGGCATTCTCTCATGCATGATTGTGCTTTTTATTGTAGGCAGACTTGGGGTTTCATCTATCATGCTATGAACACCACTAATATGGTGTTCATTTATTGTAAACCCTATCCATATTCTATGAAAGAAGGCAAGTTGTTAATAGAAGCGTGAGAGTTAGGGGTTTGAGCTATTGTGTTGTAATGTTTCATTATTTTAGTGAATAAAATATGTATGTGATTGAGTGGTTTAGATTTTGTACTTGTTTTTATTTTCAAAGTGTTGCATTTGTAGATCTAGTGTTTAACTTTTCCTTGTTTTGAGATGTGTGAACCAGGATTTAGTTCCTAGTTTTAGTGTTTATATTTTCAAAGTGTAGATCTACATACCAAGATTTGAAATTTAATAGGAAGAAGAGCGAGTTTGTAGGTCAACTAGACAATATTTGTTGGTTAGTCGTATGTTGAAGCATATCATATTTACAAGGTTTTAGTGGGAAATATGAGAAAATATAAATGTGTATATGTGTGCATGCATGTGCGTGAGCATGAATTCAAACTTTCAACCTGTAAACCTTGCAACACAATTTTCTTCTGTAGGGTCTAATGTTTTTCAGGATGCTCCTATGAAGCTTGTTAAACATGTGGTCCCCTAAATGGTGGTTTCTAGTGAGATGATGTTTCTTTCTTAGGAACATGACTTGGAGGGAAGAATGCAAGAGCTTCAAAATATGTAGGCCCCGATGGTATATTGGTGGAATTCTACAAAGTATTGTCACATGTGGTTAGTCTAGCATATTAGAAAATGTGTCTGGAATAATTGTATAGTGGTGGCATGGGGGGTATGGTTAGTGATAGAAAAGTCAAAATCATCCCTAAAGGGGTTAAACAATCCTTTGGGTGGATGACATCCAATCACTCTTCTTAACATCTCTTATAAATTCTAGTGAAAACCTTAGTGAGGAGGATACACATTTTGGGTTCTTGAAGAGTTTGCAAGGAGTAAACATGTTTTATTAGAGGAAAGTTTATTCTTGATAATATTATAACTACCTATTAAGGGCTTGAATGGGGTGTGGGATTATATACAAAGGGAATTTTATTTTAAATTGACTTTGATAAATCATATGACATAATTGAATGTGACTTATTTCTTAACATGTTCGACTAGTTGGGATTTGGCCTCTTTTTCAATGATCAATGGAATCCCTTTTCACCTAGGTATCTTCTTGTTAAATTATGAGCTTGATTTCTTATGCGGATTAATCCTTTTATTTTCTTCAATACTTTGATTCCAGCTTAATACACTTCAACAATT
>CBVK0101878076.1:0-13874 GCA_900067695.1 Picea abies
TTCTCCTACAACTATCCTGATTTTCCACCAACTCTCTTCCTCTCAACCTTCCCAACCCAAGGAATGTACCCCTTCACTGATCTCATTCCCTTGGGCATCGCATTCATTTATCATGGTCTCTCTGGCACATGTAAGTAGGAATCTCTCAACTAGGAATTCAAGGGAAACTCACTGCTAAGAAAACTACCAGCAACCAATAGAGAACACTTGTTGTTACAATGCAACTCACATAGGAGTTCAATCTTCAAGCTTGACAACCTGGATCTTCAATCTTCAGCTCCAAATATGCTTCAATACGCTCCAACATGATCTAGAATTCGCCCCACCCATGGATGTTCCAACTCCAAGCTCTATTTCTTCCTCTCTACTTGCTCCTCATGCAAAAACATTCACTTTCTAAAACTTGTGTTCCAACCCATATGAATTCCATCCCTTTGGATTACTTTTCTTGACTCACACACTTCCCCAAGATGATTGTACTTAACCCCCATGTGCTCAATAAATATGGGATGTGACTTCTAACACCCACCTTCTTACATGTATTCAATGATTGGATTTGGGAACACTCAATCAAAAATTAGAAGGTTCACATACCAATAACAAATTTAGGACCCCTCTTGGAATGTCCAAGAGGGGTCCAAGGGGGAATTACCCATGTATATTAATTCATCCCTCATCTTTTTCCATGTCCCTTTAGCAGTCGACATCACATTTTATTATTAAAACATAGAAATACAATTCGCATATTACATCGCTTGGCCATAGTTGCACATTATATATACATTAAGCATTAATTAAATTGGGGATTATAGTGGGGATGTTACAATCCCCCTCCCACACAATTGTTTGTTTTCCTCGGTGCACATTATGTCAATATTCATATATGTAAATTTACATCACAGTACTTGGAAAATAAAATTCTGCAATTTTATACTCTAGCAACATTTCCAACCAAAATCTTTTGTTCCTCTCAACTCGTGGACCCAAGGAATGTGACATTCGTTTATCAGGGCCAACCCAAGGAACATGCATTATTTTATCTGGGGCCCTAGTGCAGTTGGCTAGGACTCTGAGATATGGTTATGGAACTCTCGCTGCTCAAAATGGAGTTTTTGCATTCTATTTTCTTCAAAATTGTCAAAATTGTGTGGTTATTCTTCCCACATGTTTTCTTCATGCTCCCATGTAGCATATTCAGAACCCTGCAAATTCCATTGAACCTTTACCAACCATGTGGCTTTGTTCATGATCACTTTGACTTTTTGGTCTAGGATGCATATCGGTTCCACCCGGAAATCCCCTTCAAGCTCCATGTGGATCACATTCTAATCAATTATGTGGTTAGGGTCAAGCACATATTTCTTTAATAATGACACATGAAATACATTATGCACTCTCATGGATGTAGGAAATGCTAACATGCATGCAACTAAGCTTATCATTTCTAATATTTCAAAAGGTCTATAATAGCTTATTGCCAACTTCGAACAACTTCCTAATCTTAGTGAACTTCTTTTCACCTTCACTTTCAACAACACATGTTCCATTTCCTTTAACAAATTTGACCCAACAACTGCTTTTTTTGTTGGATTATCCCAACTTATGGAGTGTTACATTTTATACCATACAATGCTTCAAATGGACTCATTTTCAGTGAGGCTTGATACCCATTATTATAGGCAAATTCAACCAGATGAATATAATCTTCCCACTTTGATGGTTGATCCATCACATACATTCTGATCATGTCCTCAATTATCTTGTTATTCCTCCCTATTTTTCCATCTAACTCTAGATGATATGATATATTGAGATTTAGATTTCTCCCAAATCCCTTGAACAAACCTTTCCAAAATTTTGAAGTAAACTGTGGATCTTTGTCTACTATTTCCTTAGCCACCCCATGTATCCTAGCAACTTCTTTCATATATTTTTTTGTAATATTTGTTTCCTTGTGTGTTGTCTTCACTGGAATGAAATGTGTTGCCTTAGTCAATTTATCCACCACCACCATGATGGAATCATGTTGCTTCATTGTTCTGGGAATCTTTGTAATAAAATCAATCGTAACTACTTCCCACTTCCATTCTGGAATGGGTAAGGGATGCAATAACCTTGTTGGATGCATGTGATTTTTCTTTACCTACTGGCATTCTAGACATCTGGATATGTAATTAGCCACTTATTTCTTCATTCTCGGCCAGAAGTATTGGCCTCTTACAGATGAAATTGTCTTATGATATCTTGAGTGTCCATCCTATGGCACATTATGCATTTCCTTCAGCACTACACTTTTCATCTCATTGGAATTCGACACATATACTTTTCCTTTGTACATGAGAATTACATCTTCTTTTAGCTTATAAAAAATAAATTTCTGGTGAAAATTATCTTGTTGTAATGTTTCTTTTATTTTGAGATATTAATGATCTAAATTTATTGTTGCAATAATTTGATCTTTTAGATCATTCATGTACGTGATAATAGCTGCAATATACACTTCATGAGTTCTCATGTTGAGTGCATCATCCACTTGATTTTCCTTTCCCTTTATATTCTTAATTTCAAAGTCATATTCACTAAGAAATTCCAACCATCTAGTTTGTTTGGAATTTAATGTTGGTTGTGCAAACAAATGCCTCAGACCATAGTGGTATGTCCTTAGCTCGAATTTATTCCCCATAAAGTAATGTCTCCACATTTTTAATGCATGTACAATTGCTACTAACTCTAGATCATGGGTAGTGTAATTCCTCTCGTGCTCTTTTAATTTTCTGGTCTCATAACATACCACATGATCCTTTTGACTGAGAAATCCATCGAACCCTTCCTTTCATGCATCAATGCACACCACAAAATATTCATATGGATCTGCAATATTCAATATTGGTTCACTTGTCAATATGTCTTTCAGTTGTTGAAAGCTCTCTTCACACTTGGAAGTCCATTCAAATTCCATTTCCTTATTTTGCAAAGAAGTGATTGGACTTGCAATCTTTGAGAATCCTTTTATAAATTTTCAGTAATAACCAAAAAGACCCATGAATAATATGACCTCCATCACATTCTTTGGCACTATCCATCCTCTAATGGCCTTTATCTTCTTAGGATCAACTACTATCCCTCTTGTTGAAATTGTATGCCTCAAGTAATGAATCTTCTTTTGATAAAAGATGTGCTTACTTAGATTGTCATACAATTTAGATTCTCTTAAAAATTGTAACACTATTATCAATTGTTGTTCATGTTCCTCTTCTAACTTAGATTAAACAAGTATATCATCTAGGGAAAAAATAACAAACTTGTCTTGGTACTCCCTGAACACTCCATTCATTAGGAAAATAAAAACAACTGGGGCATTTGATAGCGCAAATGGTACTACTGTGAATTCATAATTCCCATATATTGTCATGAACATTGTCTTGTTGATATCCTCTTCTTTTATCCTCACTTGATGATAACCTGATCTGAAGTCAATCTTAGAAAATATTCTTGCACCTTTCATCTGATCAAAAAGATCACCAAGCCTTGGAAAAGGATATTTGTTATTTATTGTGACCTTATTCAACTGCCTGAAATCAATACACAGCCTTAAGGTTCAATCATTCTTCTTTACAAAGAGAACTGGGGCTTCCCAAGGGGACACACTTGGGCATATATACCCTTCTTCAAAATTTCTTCAATCTGCATTTGCAACTCTTTCAATTCTAGTGTGCCCATTCTACAAGGTGTCTTGGACACTAGGGAAGCTCCTGGAACCAAATCAATAGAGAAATCAATGTCTCTCTTTGGTGGAAATCCTAGGATTTCCCCAAAAACATCTTCAAAATATTTCAAGACTATATATTCTTCAATACTTACCACTTTATCTATGGTTTCCTCTTCCATATGGGCTGCAAAAATTTGGCATCATTTCCTAAAAATCGTTTTTAGCTACATGGATGAAATTTCTCTAATAGCCACGACTCTAAGAATTCCTTTAATCTTTCCTTGCTTCCCTTCCTCATCAATACAAGTTATTGTCTTTTTGTAAGAGTCTAGAACAACATGGTGATTTTCCAACCAATCCATGTCAATTAGACATACATATGAACTCAATGGTATGCTTTACACATCTAGCTTTGTGTTGATTTCATTCATGTCTATTGGACAATCTTTAATCAACTCAGTTATCTTTCTCTTAGCCTATGTGCCTAAGTGAACTAACCAAGATTTGTTATTCTTACTCCTTTGCAAGTGAAATCTTTCAACAATGTTAGATGTAATCTAACTATGGATAGATCCAAAATCAATTAAAATTTCTATGGGTTGTCTATCAATCTTACCTTCCACTTTAATCATGGGAGATTGAAATTTTTCTTTCTTGTTTTCCAAGGATGCATAAATTCTTCCCATGGTTCCTCCCATGTCTTCAACTATTTTAGCCTCCTGGATGTTGTGGACAGTCCTCATTCTTTCTCCTTTGTGAGGAAATCCCTATATAAGTGATTTCCTTCGCATCCCCAACATTGTACAAGCTATTGCCTTGGCCTTTTCCCAAATGAATCTACAGTCTTATGCTCATTTTGAGTTAATTTCTCTTGCTAATTTTCTTGGGTGTTTTTCTTGAAAGAGGGTGGCTTAAAACCTTTCTTCCTTTGATCCTTTTTATCCTTCATCTTGTCATTCCAATCTTTTTGGAAATTTGACCTTCTTCTTCTTTGCTCATAAACATGTCTTGCTCTCCTTATGGTTTCCTTCAAGGAATTAGGGTTATCATATTTTATCTTGTCACTATAGAAAGAGGGTAACCCACTTAGAAACCTTTGGATTTAAACTTTATCATCCTTGATGAAGTCAACATACTTCAACAATTAAAAGAATCTCTTCTCACATGCTTCCATCGTCATGGCTCCTAACTTGAATTCAAAGAACTCTTTCATCTTTCTTTCATAATAATGCTCGGACAAATATTTCTCTTGAAAGTATCATTTGAACTGTCTCCGTTAGATATTTTTCTCATCAAATTTTTTGGCTTGTTTAATTTGATCCCACCACATGGTTGTCTTTCCTTGCAAGTGGTAGGTGACAATTCTAGCTTCTACCCTTGAGGGGTAATCATACAACTAGAAATAAATCTTTGTTTCCAATACTTAGGCCTCGTCATCTTCTTCTTTCTTGTGCTCACCATTGAAAGTGAGTGGCTTGATATTTCTAAGCTCACCTTTCAATATATATGTCACAGGCCTTCTCCTTTTTCTTCGAATAGGAGACATGCTTGGGCTACTCCCTGGACCTGAACTTGTATGAGTTCTTCTAGTGTACTTCTTTGGATAATTATGGCACATGCACATTCTTCTTGACTGCCTATCATTTCCATGATCATCCCTTTTTCTTTGAGATATGGATGCTGACACTTGTCTAGCCCTAGATTTTTGTTTGGTACCAGAGTATTTGTTGACTTTCTTATGCAACATATTTAATATTTGAAGTATTTCTTCCTAATCCTTCATAATCCTTTCAATATCAGCTCTATATCTTTTCACTTCTCTATGCAAACTTCTCATAGTTACAGGCTCCTTCATGTCTCTTCTCCCTTTAGACTTTGTCTCAGCATCTCCCATGTTGACATGCATACCTCTTATATCTTCCTCATCGTTGTAAGATCCCTAAGCATCATCCATGACTCCATTCCTCATATAAGAACCAAATTTTCTTTCATGTACCTCTAATTCTACAAGAAATGTGCATGTAATAATTATTGTTAGAACATGCATAGCATAAAACATTTCATCAATTAGAATACAGGTTATTATTTATCCCAAATTATGAAAGACACAATGCACCAAATCAAAATCTAATTCCTTATATTCATTCCTCTCTAAAACATCTTTCCAATGGATGTACTCATGGCTCAATCTGAGTTTTGAGCGAAAAGTTACAACATTCACATGCTGCAATTTTCCACTCATTTACTGCTATAGAAATATTTTTATTAATTTCTGAAAAAATTTATTGTCAAATTCAAAATTCTGGGAAAAAATATGTCTTCTACTCCTCAATACCTTTCCAATGACTATTTTATTTCTCAAATCCAAGATCCGAGATAAAATTTATGGTTTGGAGAACTTTAGGTTTTTTTACCCAATTTATCCATGTATGCTACAAGTGTCTTATTTCTCTTCCTACGCATTTTTACATACCCAGATCCTAAATATGGCTACAAGGTTGTATTATATGGATCATAAGCTTTCCATAGAATACTCATATTCCCAAACGGACTTATGAACAATGAGTTATACCCTCTGGAAGTAATCTGATGCCAAAATTTTACCCTTACTATTTTGGTTATAACTTTCTCATACGAGCTCTATTTTGCACCCATAATAGCTCATTGTATATCTCTCTCCAAGTTATTTTATTTGATATGTAGAGACAAGTTGTACCTTCGTACACTCCCAACCCAACCGAGGAACATTACGGAGCGAAATACTCTTAAAAACAATTTGTTTCTAGATTAAATTCATGTAGCTTACAGCTACGAGTTACATACATATTTAACTGTTGAATATTACCATTATTTAGATGCATCTACAACATGATAAAACAACATAAATGCAACTATTAAACTCAATTTTAGTAGCATATAAATCAGTTTGATACACAGAGTTAATGCACAGCAAATAAACTCATAATACGAACAACAACAAGATAAAAAACGTATCTTTTATAAAAAGTTGTGAAACTAGCTGCTTGGGATGGACATTCCACCCAACCATGGACTTTTTTATCCAAATATCAATATAAATTCACCCTTGAGATGGGGATAGTAATCCATAAAAGAGGGTGTTCTCTCATTGTCAACTCACATCTTAGAAATCCCACAACCCACTAATATTCTCCTACAGTTATCCCGATTTTCTACTAGCTCTCTTCCTCTTTCCTGCCCGACGCAAGGAATTTCCTCATTCACTAATCTCATTCCCTCAGGCAACCCATTCTTTTATCAGGGTCTCTCTAGCAAATGTAACTGAGAATCTCTTAGTTGGGAACTCAAGGGAACTTGTTGCTAGGAAAAAATACCAGCAAACAACAACAAGCACTTGTTGTTGCAGTGCAACTCACATAGGAATTCACTCTTCGAGCCTAATAACCTGGCCCTTCAATATTCATATCCAAAATGATCCATCATTCTCTAGAATTCTCCCGCCATGGATGTTCCATATCCAATCTCTCTTTCTTCCTCTCTCCTTGTTGTTCATGCACCAAAACTCCTTTTGTAAAATTGTTATAGCTACCCATACAAATTTCCTCTCCTTTGGCTTTCTTTCTTGACTCACACACTTCCCCAAGTTGATTGTACTCACTATCCCCCATGCTTACAATAACTATGTGATGTAATCAATCACACCCACCCTCTTACATGTATTCAATGATTGGATTTGGGGACACTCAATCTGAAATTAGAAGGTTCATATACCTATAGAAACTTTAGGAAAATGGGTTGAGTTAATATATATGGGTAATTCCCTCTTGGACCCCTCTTAGACATTCTCCTAGACCCCCCATTCTCTTGTGGATTAATTCATCCCCCATCTATGTCCATGTCCCCTTAGTAGTTGGAATCACATTTTATTATTAACATTCAGAAATAAAACTCACATATTACATTGCTTGGTCTTATCCACATATTATGTCTACATTAATCATTAATTAAATTGGGTATTATAGTAGGGATGTTACATTTCCCCTCCCCTACAATTGTGTGTTTTCCTCGGTGCACACCATGTCAATATACATATATGCAAATTTACATCACAATACTTAGAAATAAAATTATGCACTTTCACAACTACAACAGTAATTCCAACCATAATCTCTTGTTCCTCTCAACTCGTCGACCCAAGAAATGAATTCCAACCATAATCTCTTGTTCCTCTCAACTCGTCGACCCAAGAAATGCACCATTTGTTTATCAGGGCTAATCCAAGGAATGTAACATTCATTTATGAGGATTAAACCAAGGAATGAGCCATTATTTTATCAGGGTCCCTAGCACAGTTGGATAGGACTCTGAGATGTGGTTTTGCAGCTCTAGTTGCTCAAAATGGAGTCGTGCATTTTGTTTTCTTCAAAATTTTCAAACTTTTGTGGATACTCTTCTCGCATGTTTTATTCATTCTCCCACGTAGCATATTCAGGACTATAGCAGGTCCATTGAACCTTTACCTTCCATATGTCCTTTTTCTTAATCACTTTGACTTCTCGGTCCAAGATCTGTATTGGTTCCACATAGAAATCCCCTTCGTGCTCCACCTAGATCACATTCCAATCAATTATGTGGTTAGGTTCAGGAACATATTTCTTTAATAATGACACATGAAATACATTATGCACTCTCATGGATGCAATAAATTCTAACATGTATGCAATTGTCCCTATATTTTCTAATATTTCAAAAGGCCCACAATATCTTGCTACTAACTTCAGGTAGCTCCCTAGTCTTAGCAAAGTTATTTTCTCCTTCACTTTTAAAACACATGCTCTCCCGCTTTAAAATATCTAAAAAATATATTCTCCTCTGCATAAATTTTATGTGTACACTATGTTCTTGTGGGTTTTGATTGGCTAAAAACATTGTTTCTGGCCTCAAAATTGCCCCACAAGTTAATGACCTTCAAAAATATGAAAAATTCATAAAATTTCATATAAAATTGATTGTTTTACTTTGTTAACAACCCTTAAATATGATTCTTCGATCGCAAATTGGGTGAAATATCATCCTTTAATCTGACTCTATCATCCATCGGCAATTGACATTCTCCTTTGGGCATGCACAACACTTTTCCCAACCTGTGAACCCGAACGTCGGCCATCGGCCCATTCCATCGACAATTGATTCGCAGTTAACAACCCTTAAATATGATTCTTCGATCGCAAATTGGGTGAAATATCATCCTTTAATCTGACTCTATCATCCATCGGCAATTGACATTCTCCTTTGGGCATGCACAACACTTTTCCCAACCTGTGAACCCGAACGTCGGCCATCGGCCCATTCCATCGACAATTGATTCGCAACACAAAGCTAAATTGGTTGTCTCCACCATTGACCATTGGTCATGGGTCATCGGTGATTTTCATTGGCGAATGAAAAATCCTCACCAATTCGGTTGATTCCCGACCATCAGTCATCGACCATCCTGTTGACTAATGAAAACACATCTCCACTTCGGTCGATCTGACCATCATCCATTAGCCACTTCTAGGCTGACATGGCATGACATGTGGATGTTGACATGGAATGGCATGCCATATTAAGGTTTCAACTTGGTTGGTGTGGCACAACACGTGGATGTTGATGTGGCATGACATGTCATCACCCTCTTTCCTTCTTCAACCATCGATCATTTCTCTTGGTCGAACTTCAACACTTCACAGAATTGGGTGATACCCAACCATCAACCCATGATCCATCAGTGATTTCTCTTGCTCGATCAAAACACTTCATCAAGTCAGACGACACTCAACCATTTAGTCAGCAATGAGTTCTCTTGGCCAAACCAACTCTTCTCCAATTCAATCAAACCAACCATCAGTCGTCAGCGAGTTCTGATGGTAAACTTCAACACTTAATTTTTTTTGTCAAATTCCAAGTGAGTCTAAGACGTCGATATTCAAGACAAGATGATCTTGATTGTCGATCAGCTCCCTTCTTCCAACCTTCGAAAACTAATGTACATTGTCGATATGATCTATTTTCCAAACGGTCAAAAATTGATCCTAGCCGTTGATTCACTCAAACTTCCAAACGGATGAAACCTTATGGATTTTTAAATTTATCAAAATGAATTTAGGTTTTTGATCATGAGATCAAATGCGATCCCTATCATCGATTCCCCAAACTTCCTACAACTCCACAACGACCATTAAAACATGAAATTCGACAATTCTAAGTTGAATTCAGTTCTATAACTTGCAGATTCAAACACAATATGATATATTCAATTGCCTTGAGGCATTTAAACTCAAAATTTACCCATGAATTTGGGGATCACGCTCCAACTTCTCTGTTTTTCCAAAAATTCGCACAGACCAAAGTCTGCAACAAGAAGTTTCACCGAATTTTCTCTAGTTCTTGGCTCATACAAGCCCATTGTTTGAACTAGAGGCTCTAATACCATAATGTAACCTCCCCCATACTAGATAAGGAACATAAAGGTGCATCATACTCATACAAATTGAAATTTATGCTATCTAAATAAATTCATGTAGCTTCCATAAACAAGTTACAAATAGATTTAGCTATTGTTCACTGCCATTAAATTGATGAATCTACAACATACTAAAATAGACATGAATGCATCTTAATAATTCAACATAACAACATATAAATCATTCATAAATACACAGGTTTCATGCACAACAGTTTAACTCATAAACACAACACATACACAGATGAAACACTTATCTTTTATAATCAGTTGTGCAACCAACTACTTGGGATGGATGTTTCACCCAACCATAGACTGATTGTTCCAAATCTCAACAATGAGTCACCCCTGATTTGAGGCTAGTAATCCACAAAAGAAGGTGGTCTCTCACTATCCACTCACAACCCATTGGTATTCTCCTACAACTATCATGATTTTCCACAAGCTATCTTCCACTTGACCTACGAAACCCAAGGAATGTACTCCTTCACTGATCTCAATCCCTCAAGCATCCCATTTTTTTATTAGGGTCTCTCTGGTACAAGTAACCGAGAATCTCTTAGCTGGGAAACTCACTGCCAGGAAAACTACCAGCAACCAATAGAAAACACTTGTTGTTACAGTGCAACTCACACAGGAGTTCACTCTTCATGCCCGACAAACTGTCTCTTCAATATTCACATCCAATATGCTCCAACATGTTCTATAATTCTCCCCCCCGTGGATGTTCCAGCTCCAAACTCTCTTTATGCCTCTCTACTTGCTCCCCATGCAAAAACATTCAGTTTCTAAAATTGTTGTTCCAACCCATACAAATTTCCTACCTTTGGATTGATTTTCTTGATGCACACACTTGCCCAAGATGATTGTACTCATCCCCCATGTGCCCAATAACTATGGGATGTGACTTCTCACACCCACCCTCTTACATGTATTCAATGATTGGCTTTGGGAACACTCAATCAGAAATTAGAAGGTTCATATACCAATAGAAAATTTATGAAAATGGGTTGAGTTACTATACATGGGTAATTCCTCCTTTGACTCCTCTTATCCATTCTCCTAGAATCTCCCCTCTCTTGTGGATTAATTCATCCCCCATCTCTCTCTACATCCTCTTAGTAGTTGGCATCACATTTTATTATTAAAAAATAGAAATACAATCGCATATTATATCGCTTGGCCATAGCCACACATTATATCTACATTAAGAATTAATTAAACTAGGGATTATAGTGGGTATGTGACAATACCCCTCACCTACAATTGTGCATTGTCCTTAGTGCACACTATTTCGATACTCATATTTGCAAATTTGCATCGCAATACTTAGAAAATAAAATTATGAAATTTTATACTCCAACAATAGTTCCAACCAAAATATCTCGTTCCTCTCGACTTGCAGATCCAAGGATTACACCATTCATTTATCAAGGACAACCCAAGGAATGCGTTATTCTTTATCAGGGCCCCTAGCACAGTTGGCTAGGACTCTAAGATATGGTTATGGAACTCTAGCTACTCAAAATGGAGTTTTTTCATTTTGTTTTCTTCAAAATTGTCAAAACTTTGTGGGTATTCTTCCCACATGTTTTCTTCATTCTCTCATGTAGCATATTCAAGAGCATAGTAGGTCCATTGAACATTTACCATCCCTATGGATTTGTTCCTGAGAACTTTTAAATTTCGGCCCAGGATGCATAATGTTCCATACAAAAATCCCCTTCATGCTCCAGCTGGATCACATTCCAATCAATTTTGTGGTTAGGGTCAGGCACATATTTCTTTAATAACGACACGTGAAATACATTATTTGCTCCCATGGATGTAGGAAATTATAACATGTATGCAACTGGCTCTATATTTTATAATATTTCAAAAAGTCCACAATATCTTGTTGCCAACTTCGAGCAACTTCCTAATCTTAGCGAACTTATTTTCTCCCTCACTTTCATAAACACATGTTCACCCACTTTAAAATTTCTAAACACTATATTCTTGTCTGCATAACTTTTCTTCCTATCCTAGGCATCCTTTAAATTATTCTTGATCTTTTCCATCTCCTCTTCCATTTCCTTTAACAAATCTGGCCCAACAACTGCTATGTTTGTTGGATTATCCCAATTCACTGAAGAGTTACATTTTCTTCCATACAATGCTTCAAAAGGACTCATTTTCAATGAGGCCTGATACCCATTACTGTAGGAAAATTCAACCAAATGAATATAATCTTCCCACTTTTATGGATGGTCCATCACACACATTATGATCATGTCCTCAATTATCCTGTTAGTCCTCTGTGTTTTCTCGTCTAACTCTGGGTGATATGTTGTACTGAGATTTAGATTTGTCCCAAATCCCTTGAACAAACATTTCCAAAAATTCGAAGTAAAATTTGGATCCATGTATAAAACTATTTCCTTAGGAACTCCATGTAGCCTGGAAACTTCTTTCATATAAATTTCATCAATATTTGTTTCCTTGTGTGTTTTCTTCACTGGAATGAAATGCATTGCCTTAATCAATTTATCCACCACCACCATGATAGAATCACGTTGTTTCAATGTTCTATGAATATTTGTAATAAAATCAACTATAACTACTTCCCACTTCCATTCTAGAATGGAAAAGGGTTACAACAACCCTGATGAATGCCTATGCTTTGTCTTTACCTTCTAGCATTCTAGACATCTGGCTATGTAATTAGCCACTTCTTTCTTCAGTCTCAGCCAGAAGTATTGGCTTCTTATAGATACAATTGTCTTATGATATCTTGGGTTCCCGGCATATGGCACATTATGCATTTCCTTCAACACTACATTTTTCATCTCATTGGAATTCGGCACATATACTTTTCTTTTGTACATGAGAATTCCATCTTCTTTAGCTCATAAAAATTAAATTTCTACTGAAAATTACCTTCTTGTAGTGTTTCTTTTTTTTTAGATATTGTTGATATAAATGTTTTGTCGCAATAATTTGATATTTCATATAAGTAATGTATGTGCTAATAGTTGCAATATTCACTTCATGATATCTCTTGCTAAGTGCATCAACCACTTGATTTTCCTTGTCCTTTATATGGCCTCTCTAGTTTTTCTAGAATTTAATGTTGGGTGTCCAAATAAATGCTTCAGACCACAGTGGTTTTTCCTTAGCTAAAATTTCCTCCCCATAAGGTAATGTCTCCACAATTTTAATGCATGTACAATTGTTTTTAACTCTATATCATGGGTAGCGTAATTCCTCTCATGCTCTTTTAATTTTTTAGACTCATGGCATACCACATGATCCTTTTGATTGAGAACTTCATTGAGCCCTTCCTTGCATGCATCAGTGCACACCAAAAGATATTCATCTGTATCTACAATATTCAATAATGATTCACTTATCAATATTTCTTTCAGTTGATGAAATCTCTTTTCACACTTGGAAATCCATTCAAATTACATTCCCTTCTTTTGTAAATAAGTGATTGGACTTGCAATCTTTGAGAATCCTTTTATAAATCTTCAGTAATAACTGGTGTTACACATTATTTTCATCATCCATATGACTGTTAATGATGTAAACCTATCTATTGCCTTCAGAGGGGTCAGTAGCCTGAATTCCTAAATAAAAAAGGGAGAAAAACTTTTCCTGAGAGAAGAAGTTGTGTTTTCCTCTGTAAAAACCCTATTT
>CBVK0101878079.1:0-17110 GCA_900067695.1 Picea abies
GGTTTCCCCCTTTCATATTATTCATGTTCAATGCTATATGCTAAATATGATCTTTCATTGAATAGATCGGGATAGATCTAGATGAATTTGTGATTTCCTCATGCTAGAGAGAATTTTTATATTGGTATTATTTGTTAGTTGTGTGTAGGTATTAGGTTGAAGGAGATTGGAGTTTGATCATCAGGACTACACCAGCCGAAGAAATGCTAGGAAAACGTTCAAAGGAAAATTTATGGATATTTACTATTTCTTAGGATAAAACATGAAACATTATATTTCAATATAGGGAGAACCATAGGAATATATCACCTCTATATGTATTAGATAAAGGGTATATCTAAGGGAGATAGGGCTCAAACATAGGCCATATTTATCTGTAAAAATTAGGAAAACATAAACAATACCAAAATTCACTCTGGATCCATCACTACTACAACTTCTTCGATTCCCTTCACGAGACTTTGACATCACTTAGAATGAATGTTGAGTATAGAATCTTAGTTATAACTTTTTATTCTCATTCTCTTCCATTATAATCTCACTTATTCTCCCCCTACCATGCATCACATCAATCAAACCCAAATCATTTCAAAGATAGTTGATGTACCTACCACCTACCTTTGCATGTTTGTTTTTTTACACGCGTCTTCTTCCATCACATCAAGAACCAATTTGACCAAGTGTATTGAATCCATCCCTACAATTGACACCTCATTGGGGATAAATATGTCCATCTATTTTAGTTGGTCCACCTATTCCCAAAGCCCCCATGGGAGTGCGTCCCCTGCCATCCATATGCAGTTCTAACTAAGCTAGGAGAACCGTGCATTGGCCATGTAGTCCACTAGAGAAATTCCCTTACGTTGAACATTTTTGGGTTCAATGAGTGATATTATCCTAAAAAGACTTGAAATATTTGAGAGTACATGCAAGAGACACCAATTATTTGAGATTTTTTATGAGGGAGTATCATTCAATTTTTTTTAGAGATGTGTTCAATACCTCAGAGTCTCCCTCTACCACTATGGACCCGTATCCATTTGACTATGTGACCCATATATCCTTGAGGAGTCCAACTAGTTCCTATTCATTATTTGAGTTGTTTCCTAGGTTCAGTTGAATACAACCTGAATCTAACCCTCTTTTTTCTTGCACACTCGCCATGCCCCTATGCCACCCCCACTAGTATTGGATTTCCTTTAGAGGCATCATGAAAGTTTAACTTTAGAAATCATTCACGGGAATTTTTCAAGTGTTTCATGGATCTTAGCAACACGAGTTTCTAAATGTATAGTTCTTGCTTCAAGCATGATCCAAGATTTCAGTTTTTGAAGATTATGGAGTCATGTTCCTCCAGTTGCATGTCTTGCACAAACTGGGATGAGACTTCTAGGGATTCATGTACATTGTTTTAAATGATAATAATTATGTTAAAATATTGTAACTACAAAGAGTATTCTATTTATTATTAATTCGTTTACTAATAGATCAATCCCCTTTTGTGGATTGATCATGTCAGGGATTATGTATGACCAAATCCACTTTTATGGATTGTTCAAACCCTAATTATATCATGCTAATTAAGAAGTCATCTCGTAGGCCTAATTAAAGTGGTTATAACCACTAAGTGAAAATATATTCCATGCCTTATGTAGAGACAGTTCCCTAGCACCTCCCAGCTAGTATAAACAAGTGAGGAGTGTTCCTCATTTGTTCACTCACTCAAGTTAGTCACTCAGTGCACACGTTTGGAGATTTATGAAGTTGGGAGAAGAAGGAGAGAGAGGTGCATTGCTCAATATTGGATATTCTCTAATGTTTTGGGTTAGTATATTAGCATTGTATTGGCTATCTATATTAAGGAAGTTTTTTTTGGGTTTTCTCCCCCATGAGGGTTTCCCAGGATAAATGGTGTGTATCTTGTGATTATGTTTGTCTTAGTGATCCTACCTATGTTGTGCTTATCCAGTAAATTGAAAATAAACTTAATAGCAACTCTAAATTTAACATGTTATCACAACCCTGTTGAAGAGAGAACATTTCACTAGATAGGAAAAAACTTCGTTATTTCTGTACAAGAAAATTAGGGCTTTTATTGGAAATGAATTTTTTCCTAAAAACATATACAAAAGTGCACCCTAACCTACTTAATATTCTTGCATCTTAAGTGCACCTTTTCAGCAGACAGAGCCTCCATAAATTCAAACCTTGGTTTTGATTGGTACCAAAAAACCAAAAACCCTGATGTACTAGAAAACTAGAAAAACTAGGAAACCAGAACTAGTATTAGAAGTACCATCCTAGATTGCCGCAAATCAAGTTTCAAGGGGAAAAAATCGAAATTTTCTAAATTTAACAAATATGGAAAAATCACCCCAGCCCAAAGAATCTATTCCCAAGATAAGAATTTCAAAATTTGAAGTTTGGAAAATTAGGGTTTCCTCATAAAATCATAAGTTGCAATTGCAATTTTAGAATCAATTGCAGTACCAGTTGCAGTCACCCTTGAAATTTTTAAAAAGTTGGTAATTATTACCACTGCTACTAGATTGTACAACTACCTACAAATACTATCTGAGGTATGTACTTACATATGTTTAAAATGTTAATCTTTAAAGGGTATTTGCAGGAGAAGGTATCTCTTGCCATATATCCAGAAGGATCTCAAATCCAATACATTTAGAGGAATATGCACCCCAATTTTGATTATTGTGATTTGCATCTATTTGTTATAACATTATTTTGACCTCATGGACATCTCGGTTAGATGTTGAAATCATACTAACAATTGGTCAAAATTATCAAGGTTGATTAAAGTTGAGGTTATAGATTTTATTCTCTAACTTAGATTTCTATGAAGATAACATATTGTCTTAGTACAGAAGACAAGTTGAATAAATCATTTGTCATCTTAAGTGGAGGATACTTGAAATAAAATCAACACACTCATTCTTGAGAAAAAAAACTCAGGTTCTAGGTTTCAATTATTAAGTTGATAAGATTCAAACTTGCACAGGTCAAGCTTGATAGCTACCTCATAGTTGAGATAGCATACTTGGTAGCAGGTGAACATATTGTGATCATTCACGAGATATAACTAAATTTCCTCTAGGATAAAATTCTTGGTTTATCTCTAGGTTCCCATGGAGGAATGAGTATTCATAACACTAGAAGAGTGTTTCTCTCATTATTGTACTTCTTCCTTTTAACCCTTGTTGCAGGCATGTCACAAGTGATACCTCTAAAGGAGCTTATGTGGTTATTGTTCTCACCTTTTCTTTATTATTATTATTATAAAGAGTATTATTCTTCCTTGTTGTCTTTCTAGGAAGGTCACAAGTGCCCTAAGGAATATATAATGAAGGTTGCAGAAGGAACTAGATTAGATGAGACATGAAGTAGACTATGTACATTTATGTACTAAAGAAGATGAAGAAGAAGTTATTTCTAAGATCCAGAGTATCCCATATGGAGATTGAATGTAAGGAGAAGAAGGCTCCAAAGATGACCAAACATTAGAACACAACTCATAGAATACTTGGTCAAAGGATAATGAATCCACCTTGACGGGAAGCATAATTCATTTAAAGTTTGACTCAACATTTTACATTTAGACTTGGTATTCAACACAAAGTACACCATGTAAGAGATGATGAAGTCCTTGTAGAATCGAAATAAATCAAGAGTAATCCCAATCTCATAAAGGATAAGATGAAGAGACAACTTTGGGAAGATCGATGCCACGAGAAGACTAGATCGTGGGAGATATGAAATCTCCTAGGTAGATTCCATTGTTTCAGTGACAAAGAAGGAAGCCAGTTAGAAAGACTAAGATATGAATTTTTCCTTAAACTAGAAGAGAAGTCAATATTGACTTCCAAGATTAATATAACACATCAAGCATGTTGCAGATGTACAAAGTCTGATGTGTTTCTAAAGTATTCTCCCAGCAAGAGGAAGAAGACTATGATGAGACATTTCCTTCAGTAATTGAAGAAATAGTTCTAGTATTCATGAAGACAACCAAGAAAATCATGATTTTTATATAGTATGAGATTTAGAGGGAGAAATCCCTATACTTGAGAGTTATTTATATTCAGTGCCAATTGATGAAGTACGTTAGTCAGACCATGGATACATGACTACACTAGCAGATAGAGTTACCTCCATGAAATAATAAGAGATACTTTCAATATCATTTATTGAGACACTGTCAGTTTTAGGTGAAGTTGTTTCCATGATAGAGTATAAGAGTTTCCATAGTGAGAATGAAGCAAGTCATTCTCAACTTCAGATCAGCTGTAGGTACAAAGTGCCAGTTCCAGAAGGAGCAATTGAAGAAAAAGGAGAGGACATAGTCTCAGGTAGTGAAGATAGATAATGCTTTGCAGAAAGCACATAGAGCTAGTACATGATTGTGCAGATTGAGTTGAAGCTGAGAAAGTTTACCAAGTTGGTTCAAAGTGATGTGAAAAAATTATTTGAAGTTGAATACACAAAGGCTCATGTTTGCAAGATGAAGCAAGCTCCTAGAACTTGGTATGGAAGAATTGACAGTTACCTCATGAACTTGGGATTTACCAAGAGTAAAGTTGATTATAACCTTCAAGGTTATAAATGATGAGCCAACAATGTGTTCACTATGTGTAGATGATTTATTCTTGACATATGAAGAAAATATCATGATAAATTGCGAGACGAAGATCACTACACATCTTGAGATGAAAAACCTAGGCCTAATGCATTATTTCTTAGGTCTTGAAGTTTGGTAGAACCTAGAGAAGATCTTCCTTAACCAAGGGAAGTATGCAGTTGAAATAATGAGTAGCTTTGACATGTAAATACATGAACACGCCCATGGAAATGAGGTTGAAGCTCTCAATAGACACTCCATCAGAATTGGTTGATGCTACTTTGTACTAACATATTGTTAGTTTGTTGATGTATCTGATGAACAACAAGATAGATATACGTTTTGTTGTGAACATATTGAGTCAATATCGAGTAGAGCCCACATGTGTTCACCTTTTAGTTGCAAAACATGTGGTGAGATACCTTAAGGGTACGTTGGACTTTGGTCTCAATTATAATGGATATCATGACTTCATACTGAGTGGTTATACAGATTCAGACTGGGTTGTAAGTGTTTCTGACAGAAAGAGAACTTTAGGATGTTGTTTTAGTCTGAGGTCATCCATGAATTCATGGCAGAGTAGGAAGAAATCCAATATTTATCTCAACATGACATAAGCATAATACATTGTAGCATGTTCCACGAGTTCTGAAGCCATATGGATTTGAATGTTGTTGACATATCTATTTCATATGGATATGGAAGCCACTGTGACTCTATGTGATAACTAGAGTTCTATCAAGATGATGAAGAACCATGTGTCCCATGATGAGTCGAATCACATAGAGATTCAATATTACTTCATTGGTGATATAATGTAGAGGGGAGTTGTAAAGATCCAATATATTAGAACATATGAGAAGGTTGGAGACCAAGCCTCTGTCTGGTGTAAAGTTTAAACACTTTCGAGAAAATCTTGGTATAGTTCGAAACGCCCTCCCTCGAAAGGGGGAGTAGTTTTAATGATACTATGTTATCCTGACCAATAGCAGGCGGCTTAGTTAGGATTTGATATCCTAGGGGACTGATCATCCCTAGACATATCTCGAAGGTCTGGTAAGGACGGTCTATCAGAGTACATATGCGCGTAAATGCTAGTTGTGGTCAGTAGTGGTAGCTTTCTTAATATTTTTATAATCCTAGGGAATATTATGATTCCTGGGCAGAACTCGAACGTGTGGTAAGGATGGTCTATCAGAGTACCATGTGGTAGCTATGTTAGGATTTTATGCCCTAGGGAATCTTATGATTCTTTGGAATCTCCTTAGGGACTGTCCAAGTACCACAAAATGGTGTTGCACTTGCCTAATTATTTTGAATATGATGTTGATGTTGTTCCAGCCTCATGTTGATTAATTCCAACCTCGTGTTGATGTTGATGTTTTTTTATCCACATGCTGATGATTTCGAGCCTTGTGTTGATGTTGTTGTTGCTCCATCCTTGTGTTGTGATGATGTTGTTGCTCTAGCCTTGTCTTGTGTTGATGGTGTTGTTGTTTATGATGTATGATCCTTGTGTTGATGATGTTGTTGTTGTTGATATTGTATTAGCCTTGTGTTGTTAATGACTTTGTACCAACCTCATGTACGTGATATTTTCATGCTATTTATGTTGATACTTCATCTTCTTGTTCAAATGATGATGATGATGCCAATTAAACCTCTTGCCAAATATGATGATGATGATGCCACTTCAACTTCTTGCTGAAGATGATGATTATACTTTAAATCCTTGTTAAAGATGATATTACTTTATCCTCATGCTAAAGAAGATGATGATGTTACTTTAGCCTCATGCTAAATATGATGATGATGTTACTCTAGCCTCACGTTGATGAGGATGATGATGCTACTCCAAATCCATGTTGTGAAAGATGATAATGAGAAAAACTCTCGATGATTTATAGATGTGTCAGTCAGTGTTCTAGATGTTGATGATGTTGTTTCCCTCTCTCTCTCCTAATGATGTTGTATTGAGTTGTGTATGTAGAATACCATTCTTGTTAAGGGGGAGTGTTGAAATATTGTAACGGAAAAGAGTATTCTATTTAATATTAAGTCATATTATTATAGATCAATCCCCTTTTTTGGATTGATCATGTTGGGGTATATGTATGACCAAATCCCCTTTTCTCGATTGTTCAAACCCTAATTATATCATGCTAATTATGAAGTCAACCCCCAAGACTAATTAAAGTGGTTATAACCACTAAGTGAAGAGGTCCACCCTAATTGATTAAGAGACACCTCCCTAGTACCTTCCATCTAGTATAAATAAGTGAGGAGTGTTCCTCATTTATTCAGTCACTCAAGTAACTCACTCAATGCATAAGTTTGGATATTTTTGAAGTTGGGAGAAGGACAAGAGAGAGGCACATTTCTCAGTATTATATATTCTCTAGTGTCTTGGGTTATTGTCTTGGCATTGTATTGGCTATCTAGATTAAGGAATTTTTTGCTAGGTTCTATCCCCCATGAGGGTTTTCCGAGATAAATGTTGTGTATTTTGTGATTGTGTTTCTCTCAGTGATCCTACCTATGCTATGGTTATCTAGTAAATTGAAAAGAAACTTAATAGCAACTCTAAATTTAGAAAATTCCGTACTTGGTTAATAGTGAGGTATTTATTCTTGAAAATTCTCAGTGATCCTACCTATGCTATGGTTATCTAGTAAATTGAAAAGAAACTTAATAGCAACTCTAAATTTAGAAAATTCTGTACTTGGTTAATAGTGAGGTATTTATTCTTGAAAATTCCCATGTTTCTTTATTTTCATATGTTCCATAGTAGGAAGCCTAAGAAGGCATTCCAAGCAATGTTGAGGATTGGATTCATGAAGATATATTTTCCTCTTTCCTCTATGGTTCTTGGCGTTTCATTCCTAATCCTATCCTATTGTATGAACAATTCTACTCATTTTTCCCATAGATATGTCACATCTCTACAGGATCTCAACAAATGGTTGAGGGTTCCTCTTCTTCCTTGAATAACATTCTCATCAAAGAACTTGAGAAATCCCATTGGATTAGGAGGTCCCATTTCAATATTTTTAGTTGGTGATAAGGCACATGAACATAGATATATTTGGCCATGTGTATGGTTTCCAGAACTTATCTCACAATTGCTTATGCTACACCCCCCGCCCCCTCTCTCACCACTGCTAAGTAGGAATATTTCAGCTAAAATTTCCCATCACCTTGTTCTCCCCATATAAATTGGTGCTGAATCATTATTACTTATATTTTCAAGCCCACATCATTTCTTGCATCAACCTCCTCATGTCTTCAACACATGATCTGGGCATGTCTTCTAGGAATTTCTAGGAATGGGTACATGGTTTTTTCACATCTGGTTTAGTCTTCCAATAGTGGAAAAACTTAGTCTATCCTTCCTGAATCATTACACATCTTAGTGTTTGAAGGTTCCTAAAGTACCTAAGAGCTGGATGGTGATCCCATGTATCATCCCAAAAGAGGTTTGAGTGGGAATTATTGATCTACCAGAAGCTATGTTGTTGGACTAGTCACTAGTTCTTCTATGCATTATTGTAGATTAGAGAACCCAGACTATCTCTCTCTTCCCTAATAAGCTCATCCTGGGGTGTTTAAGGGGCATATTTACTTTTACATATATTTTTCCCAAAGGGAATTATGATCATTAATCCAACTCCACCATATATTGGTCATTAACACTTGATCGACCACTTATGGTTCTCTAATTCCCAACCCACCATGGTCGTTCAACTTGAATAGATTATTCCATGGCACCAACACCTATTTTTTTTTTTTAGTCACCCCTCCCAAGAGAAAAAAGTGTTGCAAGTTCTTGATTTTATTTAGAGTGTTCTTTACTCCCAAGAGAAAAAAGTGTTGCAAGTTCTTGATTTTATTTAGAGTGTTCTTTAGAGCTTCCATGAGTAAGAATAAATACATCAACATGGAAATTAGGACCCATTTGATAAAAAAAAATATCTTTGGGAGAGAGAGGAAATGATGTGTCCCTCTAGAGAGCTTGTCTTCTACTTTAGCTAGGAGTTGTACCAATGAGTCGTTGTGTTTGGATTTATAAATGAGTGGAACCCCTAGGTATTTGGAAGGGAGGGACACTTGTTGTAATCCTAGAAGAAGAGTTATTGTTCTCTAGATTGGTTGGTGAGTGTTAAATAAATAAAAAAACTTATTTTTCTAGGGTTATTAGGGTTGTGGAAGCTTTATTGAATAAATTCAATACCTTCTTAAAGGACATGGATTCTTTGAATTTTGGTTCTCCTATTAGGAAGGTTTCATCCGTGAAACAAAAATGGGATAGATTATCCTCTAGGGAGTGCATGGAGATACCCTAGATGGATCCTTCCACATTAGCATGCTTTCTACTTCATCCCAAGCCCTCTGCCATAATGATAAATATAAAAAGGAAAAGGGGGTTAGCTTGTCTTGGGACCCTAGAAGGGTTAAATGATCTATAGGGGGAATCCATTTACAATGATTGATAAAAAGGCTGAGGAGAATAGGTTTTAAACCCATTCGACCCAGTCCTCCTTGAAATGAAATGCATCCAACATATTCCTAAGGAAGACTCGGTTTATACAGTCATAAGAAATGCATCCAACATATTCCTAAGGAAGACTCGGTTTATACAGTCATAAGATTTGGACATATCAAGATTGATCATCGTACCTACTTTCCTCATGGAAGTGAGGGAGTGGATAGAATCATGGGCCACAACAATAACATCAAGTATTTTTCGATCCTCCTAAGAAAACCTCTATTGTTGGGATATGATGATTGACATGACGGGTTTGAGTCTATTTTCTATCAACTTAGTAACGATATTATAAATTACATTACAGAAAGATGTAGGTTAGAACTTATCTGCAGTGATGGATTTGTTGGCCTTGAGAATTAAAGTGATGAAAGTGAAATTGAAGACCTATTCGATGAATATGGAAGACCATGACTCCTCAACCTCTTCCCAAATATCTTGCCTTAAAATTGGCTAGATAGCTTCAAATAAATCAGTGGTGAATCCATTTTTCCCGGATATTTTCCCTAGGCCATGTCTTTGAATATTGCTTCCACCTCCTCCAAATATTCTTGTTGTAACATCCCCAACCACCAACAGGTCGAGAAGTGCTACTTCTCCAAGGCTCTGCTTCTCTACTCTGATCTATGACAACTGGAACCTTAAACTATTGGGCTATGCCACACATAGATACTTGTGGAAAAACATACACATCCATATAAACATAGAATGACTATTCTATGTATAGATAACATATTAATGAAATAATTAATAGTAAGCCTACACATGCAGTATATATAGCTTACACATGCAATACTCATAAATTACAACATATGTACCATTACACAACATGTAAATAAACATAAAAGTGGTACTTATCTTTTATTATAAGACCTCCAACCTCTATAACACAACAAGACTCAGGAAATATACAAGTTCGTCGGGTTTCACAGGAAATATATAGTAAAACTCCAATGTCTACAAGTTGCATTGGTGTGTGAATCAGTGAGGAGTGTGGAAGACTTCCAGGGTGACTAACCCCATTAGAGTGAAAACCAAATGGTGAAGGATTGTCACCTGTCCTCCAAATTGTGAGACTCATGAATGAGATCCCCCCAAAAAAGAGTTGACTTTCCCACTTAAAATTGTATGCAACCAGATTGACACATGTGTCCCTGAAGTTTGATGAGATCCACTTATGCCTGCTTCCTTCCAGTCTCCAAAATTCTAAATTTTTGGACTTCTTTAACCTCCAGGTTCACATAGTATAGTTCTCCACAATCCAGGTGGGGGCATGTGGAAAAAATAGGATAGGTCCATGTCACCTCTAGGTGATGTCATCATGACTCACTACTTCGTCTCTTTGGAGCTTTGGAGCTTTCATCTTCGAGGGTTCTCGCCTCAGCACACACTGATTCTCTCGAACGCCAAAATCTCGAATAAGCCAATCTGTCGACACATGTCTCTTTTGATGGATGATCTGGATTACTATGGACTTTGAAGCTTCATTTCTCAAACCCATTTATTCTTATACAGTTGCTTTGACAGTTAGTCTACCTTCGGATTTATGCACTCCTTGCAAAAGATATTCACGTCCCTTCATGAGAAAATTCAATCTATTTCTCCAGATATTACTGAGTCAAAGACTCTTTTGATGCACTCCTAACACCTAGGGATGTTATGAACCTCAAATTTTGTCCCTTTTAAAAAAAATTCACTCAAAAATCTTTGTCTCGAATTCTGAAGGACTTGCAGATTAACCCTCTTGCAGTTTTCTCCAGCTCCGACGGTCAGGAATTGTCCTCCTTCTCCTGAACAGATTCTAGTGACCCACATTACTCTACATCACATTACCATGACTGTCATGGTTTTATAATACCTCTACACCTCTTGAGATTCATAACATGACCAAGGTAATCTCTTGGCACTCGGAGTTCTCTGAGGTTCGAAATTTATTCTTCTTGACACAATTTCCTACTAAAACCTTGGTTCCAATGACCACTTATCTAGCCCATCCAGGCTCAGTTCTTGAACCTTGGCTCTGATGCCAATTTGTAACGTCCCCAACCACCAAAATTTTAGTAAATGCTACTCCTATAGCTCTATTGTTCTATTATGACCTGTGATAGCTCTAGCCTTAAACTACCGAGCTATGACACACATAGATACTTGCGGAAAAACATACAAATACATATAAACATATAATGACTATTCTACATATAGATAACATATTAATGCGGAAATAAAAATAATCATACACATGCAATATATACAAGTTACAAAGGAAATACTCATAAATTACAACATATGTACCATTACCCAACATGTAAATGAACATAAAATTGGTACTTATCTTTTATGAGAAGACCACCAACTATGTGCCAACCTTCCATGAACCTCCCAAACTTATACAACGTTGCTCATCATGCTCAGTAGTGGATCACCCCCGAGCTGGGACTAAGCTCCACCCAGGGCAAGGGAATCCTAGAGTAGGTTGAGGTTACAGGAGACTACACAGTGCAACTAGAAGGATTCTCTCCAAGAGCCTTCTTATCCCCACTACTCATAGACTCTCATTCCCCACATGTGTGTTCCACCCTGGGAATATGCTTCTTAATTGTTCAATAGTCCATCGGCTGCTCCACTTCCCCTTTCAGGTTCTCGATAATAGGCTGGATCATGAATTATCAGAGCTTTGTAGCTAGTGTTGGAATCTCTCTAGGATAAAATCACTTCCCAGTAAATTCTCTAAACTGGAGACAGCTTCTCACAGGACTGACAACCTACCTATTCAACCATGGGCCTAACAAACCACTTCTTTAACCAACTTCAACTCAATTCCAACAAGTGAGGACAACATAAAGGCTCAATATAGCTTAGGGAATGGCCACAGCCACCATTTGATAAGGCACAACACGCCTCTAGAAAGTACAAATATGATGTGCTTCACAGAAAGTCACAGGTCAACTTCATGGGTTATTGGTTTCATAGGTGCTTCCAAGATGCAAAGGTCCATGACAGAGACTAGGAAAGTTAGGCAAAGGATGGTAGACTCGAGAGAGAACCAAGCTTAGCCAAATTGCATTGGAAACAACCACCAATTGCTATGACACAACATGACTCAGGAAAAATACAATTTCATTGGGCTTCATGGGAAATATGCAAGACAACTCTATTGTCTTCAATTTACACTGCTGCATGCATCAGTGGAGAGTGTGGAGGACTTCCAGGGTGACTAACCCTATGAGAGTGTTGATCGAATGTTTAAGGATCGTAACCCGTCCTCTGAATCGTGAGACTCATGAATGAGATCCCCCAACAGTGAGTTGACTTTCCCACTTAAAATTGTGTGTGCCCATGTTGACACATGTCTCTCTGAAGTTGCATGAGCTCCACTTAACATTTGTCCCCCCTTTCCCCTAGGAACTTAGGAAAACACATATTATGTCAAACCTTAGCATTTAGGAAATAATAATATAATATTATTCCTTTGGAGGTAAGTCATATAGCTTAGCATCTATTCCTAGACACTTAGCCCCTTCCTCAGCTAGTGGATATTAGTCCCCCATGCAACTTGGGTGCCCGCAATGCCTCTTGGTTTGGATTGTAGGATTTCCTTGGGGAATTAACTCCTATGCAACTTGGGTCAAACGAAGTGCCACATGGTGGAATACTAGTGGGTGACATGTGGCCCAATTAGATGGGTGACACGTGTCACATTCGAAATGTAATTTCAAACTTTGATGGGTCTGAAACCCACTGACACATGGCACACATCCCATTTTTTCACGTCATTCTCGACGTCACTCTAAAATTTCAAGATTTTCTTATTTTTACACCTGCTTCCTTCCAGTGTCCTGAATTCTGAATTTTTGGACTTCTTTAACCTCTGGTTCCACATAATATAATTGTCTACAATCCATGTGGGAGGATGTCAAAGGTATAGGATAGGTCCACATCACCTCTAGGTGATGTCATCATGACTCACTACTTCGGCTCTTCGGGGCTTTGGATCTTTTGGCTTCAAGAGTTCTTTCCTCACCACACACTAATTCTCTTGAATGCCAAAATCTTGAACAAGCCAATCTGTCGACACATGTCTCTTTTGACGGTTGATCTGGATTAATCTAGACTTCGAAGCTTTATTTATTGAACCCCTTTCTCCTTAGAGGGTTGCTTCAATAGTTAGTCAACCTCCAAATCTGTTCACTCCTTGCAACAGATCTTCACGTCTCTTCATGAGAACATTCAAGCTATTTCTCCTGATATTTTTGAGTCAAAGACTCTTTCGACGCACTCCTTGCACCCAAGGACACTATGAACCTCACATTTTATCCCTTTCAACAACAATTCACTAGGAAATATTTGTCTCAAATTCTGAAGGACTTGCAGATTAACCCTCCTACACTTTTCTCCATCTCTGACAGTTATGAATTTTCCTCTTTCTTCTAAACATATTACAACGACCCACATTACTTTGTGTCCCATTACCACTTCTGTTAAGATTTTATAATACCGCTAAACCTCGTGAGCTTCATAACATGACTAAGGTAATCTCTTGGCACTTAAAATTCTCTAAGGTTCAAAATTTATTCTTCTTGACACAATTTCCCACTGAAACCTTGATTCCAATGACCACTTATCTAGTCCATCCAGGCTCAGTTCTTGAACCTTGTCTCTGATGCCAATTTGTAACATCCCCAACCACCAATAGGTTGGGAAACACTACTCCTACAACTCTGCTACTGTATTGTGATCTGTGACAGCTCCAGCCTTAAACTACTGAGCTATGCCACACATAGATACTGGTAGAAAAACATACAAATTCATATAAACATAGAATCACTATTCTACATCTAGATAACATATTAATGTAGAAATAACAATAATCCTACACATGCAATATATACAAGTTACAAAGGAAATACTCATAAATTACAACATATGTACCATTACACAACATGTAAATAGGAAATACTCATAAATTACAACATATGTACCATTACACAACATGTAAATGAACATAAAAGTGGTATTTATCTTTTATGAGAAGACCTCCAATTGTGTGCAGACCTTCCATGAACCTCCCAACCTTATACCACATTGCTTATCATGCTTAGCAGTGGGTCATCCCCAAGTTGGGACTAAGCTCCACCTAGGGCAAGGGAATCCTAGACTAGGATGAGCTTACAGGAGACTGCACAATGCAACTAGAAGGATTCTCTCCAAGAACCTTCCTATGCCCACTACTCAAATATTCTCATTCTTGACATGCCTGTTCCACCCTGGGAATATGCACCTTCATTGTTCCATAGTCCATCGACTACTCCACTTTCCCATTCAGGGTCTCGACAACAGGCTAGGTCATGAATTATCAGAGCTTCGTAGCTAGTGTTGGAACCTCTCTAGGAGAAAATCACTTCCCAACAAACTCTCTCAACTCGAGAGAGCTTCTCATAGGCCTGACAACCTACATATTCAACCATGAGCTTGACAACCCACTTCTTCAGCCAACTTCAACTCAATTCTAGCAAGTGAGGACAACATAAAGGCTAAATATAGCTTAGGGAATGACAACAACCACCATTTGATAAGGCACAACATGGATCTAGAAAGTACAAATACGATGTGCTTCAAAGGAAGACATAGGTCGTCTTCATAGGTTATCAGTTTTAGAGGTGTTTCCAAGATGAAAAGTTTCATGACAAAGGATAGGAAAGTTAGGCGAAGGATGGGAGAATGGGGAGTGAACCAATATTAGCCAAAATTGCGTTGGAAACAACCACCAACCTCTATGACACAACACGACTCAAGAAAAATACAATTTTTTTGGGATTCACAAGAAATATGAAGGACAACTCCAGTGTCTTCAAGTTACACTGGTGCATGCATTAGCTGAGAGTGTTGCTGACTTCCAGAGTGACTAACCCTACAAGAGTGCAGACCAACTGTTTAAGGATCATAACTCGTCCTCTGAATCGTGAGACTCATGAATGAGATATCCCCAACAAATAGTTGACTTTCCCACTTAAAACTGCATGTGCCAATGTTGACACATGTCTCTCTAAAGCTGCATGAGCTCCACTTAACACTCGTCCCCCCTTTCCCTTAGGAACTTAGGACAACACGTATTATGTCAAAACTTATCATATAGGAAATAATAATATAATATTATTCCTTTAGAGGTAAGACCTCTATCTTAGCAAATATTCCTAGACACTTAGTCCCTTCCCCACCTAGTGCAGCCTAGTCCCCCATAACTTTTTCTTCTTGGAGGGTCTACATGCAACAATGCATAATTTTTATTAATGATTTTTCATAACTACATATATAAAACAGGCTCCTAGACTTAACATCCTAGGCTCTCTATCCTAATCATCACATAAGCCTCCTATATTATTATAACTCATCTCACCAGCCTAACAAACATGTTTACATTTCATAATTACAAATTGGGCTCTATTGGGGATATTACACTTGTCTCATGCAACTTTGGTTATGATATGAGGAAACAAAATTGGGGATGGACTATTTAATCCTATGTATGGATTTCTCCATGTGTTGGTCTGGCTTAGTCAAAAAATGATTGAAGTGGTTTGTCAAATTTGCCTTGATTTCCTCTTGGATTTCTCTGATTTCCCCTTCTGTTAATATTAAGGACGAGATCCTATTCCTTCTTCTCCTTTGCAAGAGATCATTACGAAAAAACTTGGTATTTTTGTTCCCCTCTCTAACACATATAATCTTATACTTTAGTTTCCATAACATTTCTTCTTCTTTTTTTCTTTTTTTTTCAATTCCAATCATAACTCTTCTTACCTTCTAGTCATTGTGAGTGAATCCCATTAATGGCCTCATATTGGATCTCCTCCATCTCTACTTCTAGTCTTTGTTTCTCATAAAAAATGTTTCCAAAGACATCCTTGTTCCAGGACTTTATGCAGTTACTAGAATGTCTAACTCTCAATTGGAACTGGAACATCTTTGTTCCATACAAATTTTTTTCTCCTTCCATAATAATTCCACATTCTATTGGAAGTTAGGGTGTTCCAACCAAAAAATTTCAAACTTGAAGGGATTGGGCCCATGCCTTATGTTTCTATTCCATTCTATAATAATGGGATAGTGTTCTGACCCATAATAGGGTAATACATTCACAAAGAGAACTTGATTACACTGGAAAAAGGTTTTATAAACTAAAAAACTATCTACGTGAACCATTATCCTTTTGTACTTTCCTCTTTTATTATTCTAGGTGAAGAAACAACTCCTAGAAGTGATTTCTATTAACCTAAGGAGATTTATCATCAACCCGAAGATCTCATTCTCTAAGTCTAGTCTCCTAGTTCCTCCCGTTTTGTTCTGATAAGGATTTTATTGTAATGCAATCCCCCCACCCCACTGATCTATTGAGTTTTTTGCATAGTGGCACCCAAAAAAATTAACTCATCTAAGAAATCCCTTTTTTGGACCAGGGATGGGGGTCACATACATTTGAAACATATGCCTAATCTATATAGCCTACAACCATGAATCTTATCATTAGGATTCTTTGAAGAGAAAAGTGAACCTCAACATTCAAAACCTTTGGATCTTACAAGATGGTTGGCCCTCCCAAAGTCACTTTTGCATCAATCGCTTCAACTACACATAGTATGTCTAAATGGGGCATTAAGTCCTCTAAAATTCCATGAAATGATCTTTATATCAACACTTTGGTTGGGAGGGGAAATATTTATCTTGGAGTCCTACCATTTGGCCTGAATCTACCAAGAGGGCCCCTGTTAAGCCCTAATATTGGCTCATTGCCCTTAATTGGGGCATATTATATTAGTAATGTTATTTTATTTATGTCGGTTTTAGCCCATTAGTTGTAATTAAACCTCCTAGTCTCCTATATACACCAAGGAGACATTTTCATTTTGAATCATCTTGTACTTGAACATATAAGTGGG
>CBVK0101878083.1:0-10321 GCA_900067695.1 Picea abies
TTTATGTGTATTTCACATATATTGTTGCTTAGATGGAAGCTAGGTATGTTACTAAAATGGTATCAAATATGATGACGAGAATTTTTTTTCATGACATGCCCCAGCTTTGGTGGATGCGTACGTTACACCTAGACACCTAAATATTAAAGGTGGAAAATTTGACTTTTATTTGGGAGAAAAAAGGCCCTCTATCCTTCAATTAAAAGATCCTTAATGTAAGGATTAGAAACACCATTTCATAGATACACTCAATGAGAATCCTTATCTTATTTTGAGACTAGAGGAACCAACATGCATTTAAGTCAAGTTATCTATACATTTGAGAACAATAGAAAGAGCATTTCGACGAACAATTTTTTGTGAAAATTTCTTTCATTCATACAATTCGATGCCCCAAAAAATGATGTACTTTCACTCTTAACAATATAATTTATTAAGTGACCTTAACTTATTTTGGAGATTATAATAATTGCGAATAAATAGGCATTTTGAGAAGTAATGTATGTAAAAAATTAGTGGTAATGGTAAATGTTATATCAGAATAAGCTTATATTATGAGGCTTTATTCTCTCACATTCCTCTTGGATTCACTCACCTTACTCTTTAGGTCACTATCCATGTGGCCTTGTCTTCTTACATCCCTCTTGACATTGTTGACCTCATTGTCTAGGCCACTACTCATGCCACTTTATCGTCTTACATCCTCTTTGGCTTATTTTCCCACATGTAACTCATATTTTAAAGGAAACCTTCAAATTTATTAAAATTTTGACAAAGAAATGGATGGATTTTTTTTTGACAAAGAAATGGATGGGAATTATGTTCACCTTTTCGATGCACCATTCTTAATTCTAGATGCTCTATGGAAGGGGGGGTTTTTTTTCCCATTGTTTTCAAAAACGTATTTTAGATGGAAGGTCAAGTACTAGAACATACTATATTAGCCTAACATATTTCTAATAGCAAAAAGAGAAAATACATAAAATAAAAAATAAAGACGATTCAAGGAAGGCCCTTTTGATAGTAACTTGATAATCATTGAGTGTGTACTCCTATCGACCCTTTTCTTTGACAAAGAAACCTTGTTGTGAGCTCTCTCTATAGCTATCTTGTGACTATGTTGAGGGGATTTGAGTTGATTACATAAATTCTGGCAGTACTGAAAAAGTGGATCGCATATTCCATGTAGTTGAAGACTAAACCACCTTCTTCCATACCTTTAGCCAAAANNNNTCCATGTAGTTGAAGACTAAACCACCTTCTTCCATACCTTTAGCCAAAAAGTTGTTTTTGTTTTCTTTTACAAGGTAATCGACTATTAAGTATTTCCATATTGAGAATATTTTATATTTTACAAGGCAATTTCTTTGCCATTAACCACTTACTGCTTTGTAATGTTGCATTGCAATTTTTTTTTTATAGACAATAAACTTATTGCAAGTTTTTATTGCAATGAGAGGAATAAGGTGTTCCCTACAATAAAAAAAGAGTGATAACAAATCAAATAAATGTCTTCTTATGTATTTAACTAGCCATCATAATAAAATATTATAACCAAAAAAAATTCGTGGACCTAAATATTAAAATACTCATCACCTGAATTTGACACCATGCCTTTGAGGTTTCTGCTTCAAACTAGAGTTCCAACCAAACAAAATTGGCATAATAAATTGTTTGGATACCTTTAATTATGGAAAATTGGCATAATAAATTGTTTGGATACCTTTAATTATGGGGAATACATTTTTTATTTTTTTTGGAATGTGGCCTATCAATCTCATATGATGCAATGTTTTTCCACCTATAATTGAGTTGTATCAATTACTCATAATGATATCCAAATATGTAACAATGACTTTCCATTCCCTCCTAATCCATTAGTTCTCAAGATATTCCCTTTATATATCACCACCTCTTTATCAAGTCCTCCCATAAGATACCCATTAATGAATGATTAATTAGATGAAACTTCTTTTTGATTGGTACGAAAAGCATGACTAACATCCACATACAAATGAATAAGAAACACATGGAACATGTTAAATGGTTCTTCTATTGATTACTAATAGACCATCCAAAAAACCACACCATATAACCACTCACATTCACTTCAGCGTGCCCTTCCCCTGCTTCAGGGGTATGCTAGTTGAATAGAAGAGAGAGGTAGTGGAGCAAAGTAGATGGAGTCGACCAACTTACCATTATCAATGCCCTGAGATTGTGCGGATGCTTATTTTATATTAGTGGTCGAAACATGTTTTCTGGTCTTCCACTGTTACACACGTGCACACATCGAAAACACTTGTAAATATCTAACCACCTGATTTATAGAGCACCTTGTTACTCGTTACTTGTTGTGTGTGAGACACGTTGTGGCTAGCTAACTGGTCATTATCAATTCAGATTGAACCAATAAATTACTCCTTGAAAGTACTTAGGAAGATATTTTTTAAAGTGGAGCTAGGATGATGTTATTTTTAACCTTTCTTGCAAGTACGTACAACAATGTTTTTTTAAAGTGGAGCTAGGACGGTGTCATTTTTTACCTTGCAAGTGAAATTACTTAGGAAATTCTTAAGTAGAGTTAGGACTTTATATGAAATTCATTAAGCACCATGCAATGAATCAATTATTGGCTCATTTTTCTGTGCATCCTATTTGTTTGTCTGGCACATCCTATTTGTTTTATGGTGAATAGTAAATATTTAACTGATAGGATGCACCATATAGTAAGCTAATGATTGACTTACTGCATAGTACTTAATGTTACCCCATTTTTAACATGATTGTAGATTCAAATTATTAGAAAACCCAATCAAAAAATCAAATGACTAACTTTGCTAGATTAACTTTTCCACATCTACAATTAAGTTATTGTCACGTATATGGCCTTTCGAAATTTTAACCTACAATCTCTGCAATGTCAATCCTTGTTGGGAATTATCGTTTTCTTATCGTGTTTGAAGTGAAGCCACAAATTGTATGAATTTTTTCAAATACCCTTATCTAATTTTGACAATTAGGTGGCTTAGCTTGTTTTCTAATCTTGCATTGACACTATCCAACGATAGAATCAAGCTAATCCACCCATCCTTGAGGTTGTGGGTGCTAGTATCCACTCTGTGAATATAAAATAAAAATTCAAAAATTTTGTTAACCTCCATTGATTTTGGAATGCACGTCATCCCGAAACACTTACCATACATAGGAAGGAGGTGGACTCTTTTGTTGGATAAGAGAGGCATGAGTTAGTGGCCTCTAACTGAGGGAGACAACTGAAAGATACATGGATGAAATTACTCAAGGAGAGGGAGTCATAAGAGAGGCAGAGTGTTGATCCTTTATCCTATTGTGAAAAATGGATTTAATAATGCATGGAAGATGTATAGAAATTAGAGGAATCCAACCATGTAACTCATGATAAGTCAAAACTCATACACACAATGAACATTGCATAGATGTGCAAAAACTAGGTTACACACAACGAACATTGCATAGAAGTGTGGGATCATGGATGTTGACAATATTTGGAAAGTGGATTGTCACTACGTAGAAAAGTTTTTACAAAAATATGGAGTTATCATTGAGCTTGCATCAATGTTATGGAAGTTTGATAATGTCAGGAAAAGTATTAATGCATAGCATATGCATAGTGAGCATAAGTTTATTATGAGAGATATTAGTATATATAGAAGGAAAAAGTGGATAATGTGTTATTTATTTGTAGATTGGAGGGAGAAGCCATAGCCATACTTTGAGAAGTGATCTCACCTTGCTCCAATGTCTTGTGGATGAGAGAACCATGTACAACATTAGTGTGAATATGGATTTCACTGGATTTCACCACTCTTATGACTCTTATGTGGGATCATGGATGTTGATAATATATGGGAAGTGGATTGTCATTACGTAGAAAAGTGTTTATAGAAATACATTGAGTTTGCATCAATGTTATGGAAGTTTGATAATAACAGGAAAAGTATTAATGCATAGCATATGACTAGTCAACATAAATTTATTATGGGAGATATTAGGAGATATTAGTATACTTCTAAGAAAAAAGTGGATAATGTGTTATTTATTTCTATAATGGAGGGAGAATCCATAGCCCATCCTTTCAGAGGTGATCTCACCTTGCTCCAATATCTTGTGGATGAAGGAACCATGTACAACATTAGTGTGAATATGGATTCCACCATTCTTATGTGGATTTCGCCACTCTTATGACTCTTAGGTGGGATCATGGATGTTGATAATATATGGGAAGTGTATTGTCACTACATAGAAAAGTGTTTATAGAAATACATTGAGCTTGCATCAATGTTATGGAAGTTTGATAATAACAGGAAAATTATTAATGCATAACATATGACTAGTGAGCATAAGTTTATTATGGGAGATATTAGGATATATTAGTATGATTCTAAGAAAAAATTGGATAGTGTGTTATTTATTTGTATAATCGAGGGAGAATCCATAGCCCATCCTTTGAGAGGCCATCTCACCTTGCTTCACCTTGCTCCAATGTCTTGTGGATGAGAGAACCATGTACAACATTAGTGTGGATATGGATTTTACCACTCTTATGCTGAATTCAAGTTAAATAGACTCAATAAAGTGAGTGAGAAGATAGAGGCATATCTTATATGAAGGGGCACAAGGAGATCCCCAAAACACCAAGCTAGAAAGGAGAGGATCATCACTCCTTCAAATACACATAAATAGTGATCAAAATAAATGCACCTAATAGGTGTCTTTTCCTCCTAGAACACAACATCTAATATGAAAAAATTGGTCACTGTGAAGCACAAAGTCCTTTATAAAATAAGAAACACCCACACCCAGCTGACAACATGTTGAGAAAATTATGCCACAGTTGAGAATTGTCCAACACCCATTTTCACTTATGGGTCTTATTTAATGAGGATGGTCACTTTACATTAATTAACAACCTAAGTACCACTAACTAGAGGATTTATCGTGGAACACTAAAATCGCGCCGCACCCCCCTCCCTTCAATCAAAATTAGAGATTGGAAAAAATTGCAAGAAATTAGTTGTTTCCCACGTGGCATCCTTTAGTTTCATATCCTTCCACTATATCAATAATTTTTGTATAATGTGTTGGTGTGGTGGACACCCACAATTAAACTAGATAGCATTAAGCTACAACCGAATATAACCCTTTTTTTCTACTTATATAGCTTGACTATGTTTCCCAACCATTGACTTTAGGAAGTAAACATGGTAAGATAATGATGTTCTTTCATGATGCATTAGACTTGCTAATGCAAATATGGAAAAACAACAAGTTGTTGACTTAGAGCCTAATGACTTAAGGAACTTTCGCAACTAATTTGAGAATGGTGTAAGAACACAAAATATAGGAGATCAAATTATTTTTTGAAATACACAACTTCAATTTATGAAGTTTTGAGTGACTATGTAAAATTCCATTTTTTTTTAAAGTGGTAGGTTACTTTTCCTACAAAATCTAAAACACACATTCAAGGTTGAGTACCTAAATGATGGAATTTCCTTGAAAGATCTCAATTTATAGTAGTGTGTTATAATTCTTATTTTTTTAAGTTGGTAAGATAGTAAAAATCTATAGTAGGAATGAAAGATCATTGTGTTCTAAAATTATGGTATATGTCAAGAAAAAATAAATTAAGAATAATGATCAACATTATTTTTTTATGAAATTATATGTTTGGAATATGCAGAGTTGGATTTGTATATGTGTGTGTATTTTCATCAATGATGGATTTGTATAGCCTATTTAAACATCTGTATTCTAAATGTTCTATGAAATGACTTTTCTTCGACGATATTTTCTAGGGACATTTGCCCGAAATTTGGGGAGAAATAGTTAGATCTGTAGATTTGAGTGATTGTTTCTGTATAATCTGAGTGCCCCAAGGGTTTTTCAGCATGTTGAATCCATTTTTGCATTCAAAAATGGATTTTAAACAATAAAGAAGAGTGATTTCGTGCTTGTTTATGTCGCTGGATTCCGGCAAAAAAAAACATTTCGTAGAATAGTTAGACAACACCATTTAAAAATCATGTGAAAAGTATAGACATTGAAAGAGATTGATAAAAATGGAGGTTTCATTTTTTTGTAACTCAAACTACTAGGTTTGTCACGTTGAAGTTGAATATGAAGTAACCAACTTAGAAAACACATCAGTGGAACATTTCAGTCCTACCAATTATTTTTAGTTATGGGAATGGATGCACATTCTAGGAATGCACACGTATTCTAAAAGCATACACAGATTCTAAAAATCTGCACACTATTGGCGATTAAAATCACAATGGGTTTTTGCCTGCAAAGTATTGCTAGAGCCTATTATTATAAGCTAGCAAGATAAATGATACTAGTAGGTGGAACCCCCTTGTAGATTGGAAATCAAATCTGGTTCTTATTTCATGGTTATGTTGCGGTTCGACATTGCCTACATGGTTGGTGAAATCTCAGTTTTATTGAATATGGATAAGGCCTACTATGTGTTGGTTCTGATCATGACAATTGAATTATGGATAAGACATGTTATGTGTTTTTTTTGCTGTTCTAGGCTCAAATTTTATGCTACGACGACCTATGTCATTCATTGTTATCATTTCTATCTTTTCTTGGATCCATTACTGGGACACCTACACAAGAGGCATGTTAGTAATAATATATAAGAGCAGTGGGAAAGAAATAAAAGCAATGTAACAAAATGCAAAAGGAGGGAACTAGACTATGCTAATATACTACTCTACATGCATTGAAATTGAAATGATTGTTGATAATCCTAGCTAACAATTTAATAACTATGTGATTTATTGGGTTATACAAAGACATGGTTAATATGCATTATCGTATAGTTGGAAATGGTAAGATATGATGTGGGTGGCGCGTTTGACAAGTGATAGATGCTAATTCCAATGCATGGTTTAATTGAATGGTTAATGGATTAATGGGTTGGTGTGTACTAATAAATTAAATGACTAGAAGGTGGAGGCGACATGCATTTAATGCACGTCACCCTTACTCCTTCCATTGGCCGCCACCCTAGTCGGGCTATTTTTCAACTGTGTTTTTTGTGGTTAGGCTCCGACTTTCAAGCAGAGGAAGAACCACTCGGCCAACTCGCGTTTTAAGGTGCTTTTGGTTACATGTATGCATTTTCACCATCCATGAATCTTTTCTGGTTATGAAATAGATATTGGCTCATAATGTATGGGTCTGTTCTTTCTTTAAGTCTGGTAACTGTGTAAATTTGTGATATTTTTTCTGGAATGAATCGTTGATGGTTTTCATTGCAATAACGGTTGAAGTCACAGTGTTATTGGTCGTTATGAGTGTTAGAAACCATAAAGGCTCCTTGTCATCCTTGCTGATTTTAGTTGGAGGGTTTCAATTGGCCTAGAGTAGATGTCTGTCTCCACGCATTTGTATCCCATACCTAGTATTTTGTTGTTATGGGGTTTACTTATTTTGAAACGCCTTGTGTCATTGCGCATTGTTTCGCTTGGGTATGGGTTGTTCATGCTACTAAGGTTGCTCAATGGGTTATATTATTTCTTCTTGGCTCTATTTCATCTCAGCGTTGTTAGTTGGTTTCTTGGGAGAACCCTGTGTGTGCTAAGTTGTTACAAGGCCAAAATGGAACCTTGCTCCTCTGTTCATAATCTCTCATATCATGGTAATTGTCACCCTGTCTACAAAATCATTTGTGGTATACTGTGTGTGTGCACCGTTGGTCTTGGAGGTTCTCACATGATGATTGGAGTCGATTCCAGCTCCCTATGTTGGTCCACATAGCGAACCCTTGATTCTCAAGCTTGGTTTTTTATGGAGGGAATCGTTATGGCCTGTCGGGTATACTATTGGTTTCTATGAGTGGTTGGTGTATGGTTGACATTTTTCTATTTCTGGCTCGTCTCTGTTGATTATGTTGATAGTGGTGTTAGTTTTGGTATTTAGCCACTACATTGGTTATTATGACAATCAATTTGATAAACTCAACATGGTAATTTTGTTGATTGAAAAGTTGGAGTGAATGCATAGTCGTTGTCCCTTAGATTGTAATTGTTGAATTGTTAACCAAACATTAGTTACAATTGATTATTTCACAACGATGCTTCGTGTGTAATGCATCAATATGTGTGGGGATCCTACAACATTTTATGTAGATTTGATAGTTGTTATGAATGTGTATTTTTAAATTTCCATGGGAGTGTTGCAATCATGGTGATTATGGTATGGCCATCCACTGTATATGCTATGGATATTATTGATTGCACCATCATAGATGGTCACGGGGTTTTAAACAACATGGTTTTGTTGCAAATTTGATCAAATTATAAGATGATATCAAGCTTACTATTGCTACCTCGTTATATTAATTGATAGCCCAACATTGTGGATGTTTAAATTCAGAGTAGTGGAACCTGTACAGTCACAAAGATACTCTGCATTTTGTCGAATGGTCTAGCATAGTATGAATGGTAATGGTGATTGTTTTCTGTGTGTTTAATGGAAAGTCAAGATGTTTGCAATTAAAATATGGATCATTGTGTGTGACTATCTATTATGTATGTTTAATGAATATCATACATCTTAATAGAGATAGGAACAGGTGTAGTGGTAGTATGGTCTCATTACAATTGGATTGTTAAATGGATTTGAGGGATAAAATAGGGCATGATTTTATGTCTGTGTTGATGGAAGGTGGTTGATTTTGATGCTGAATGGAGTGGAAATAAGTGTCTATCATTCATTTGAGAATTGTTTTAAGATATTAAATAGCTAAATGAGAATAAACAGAGCTCCTCTACATGTTGTTGTGGAATGCATACTGTCATGTTTTGATGACACTTTGTTAAATATTTGATTACAAATAGTGAGAATTTTAATGTACATAATTGATCCAGGTGGATATCGTTGGCCACACACCTTTTCCATTTGGCTCAAAATAGTTTTCTAGCAATTTTGACAATTTACTATTTTTAGCAGTTTTTAACTTTTGGGGCCATTTTGAGAGCCTAAATGATGGTTTTTTGGGATCTATCTTCTCAATGATATATGAAGGGATGATTGCACCCCAAAAATTAATATCCTCAATGATACCTTTCCAATGGGCTATCATACGCCTAAAACGAAGATTGTATGCAAAAGTTACGACCCCAGGGAGTTGATGCATCAACTTACCCAAACGGGGCCCACATGACTTTTGGCGCTTCATCTCCTAGGGTTGGGATTTTGGATGTTGAGGGATTTTTTCATTCCTGTTTATTGTAAAAATGCCTTTAGATCCTCATTGGAATCATCTTTTTTGGAATGCAAGTAGCTATCACATCTCTTCTTAGAGATAAGCTGCCACCATTCTAGTGAGTCTTTCACTCTGTATTTTTACAGTCTCTGTACATTTCTTTCATTAATAGAAATCATGTATTACTATATATCCATGTTTATGGTTGCATCTATGATACATTTATGTTATATTATTGAATATCTGTGATATCTTTGTGCATTCTTGTATTATATCTCCGCTCTCATTTTGTGTCAAAAATAATCTGGATCAATAATCGATTGAGCATTTTACATAGTATTTGATTATTTGATCACAATGATGATTTGGTTGGTGTTAATTCCTTTTACAGAATGGTTTTATGGATTACTTAATTAATTTTATGAACAATATCCTCTCTCTTTCCCTACCATTATCTCGCTTTTCACTAATTACAACCCCATCACCTTCCCATATTCATTTTTCACTCCCTGTTCTAAAATTTAATTACAATCAAGAATAATTTTGTATTGAAGTAGTTTTAAGTCACAGTTTCTTGGTTTGTTCATGGTGATATTTTCTTTAGTTTGCATTACAATTGATTGTGTGTTTTCTTTGAGCAGTAACTGTGTTTCTTTTCCCCCTCATTATATCATGTTTCGCTCAATACAAACCCCTTTCATATCACATGACCTTTTTTTCACCCCCTGGTCATTGACAACAATAAAAAAAATTATATGGATTGGATTGCATGAGTCTGGTATTTTGTTGAGCCAAAGTCTATTTCATATTTTTAAGAAGTTGTCATGTATGGTTGTAAAGGAACATTTGATAATCAATCATGCATGTAAGAATGTGCTTCTTCAGTTGAAGTAGCCATGGAAGAGGCAATCGAGGGAGAGGTAATTGGAACAGAGGCCTAAGAAGGCCAAGATTCTCCATACACTTTGATGCTGACTCACAAGAGTTAGGCCAGTTGTTTCAGGCTAGATTTTTCAATTGGATTCGGCAAGGAGTGCTCCAACCTAGGCCTAAAAG
>CBVK0101878084.1:0-12461 GCA_900067695.1 Picea abies
CAAGCTCCACAATCCCCATGTATTCGCGTTCCCCCTCATGTTTCATTGCAACCCAAGGTTCCAAAAAATGACATATGGCAAGAGATTGTCCACCTGATAGTCTCCCAACATCCAAGCTAGCCCAGTTTGTCCTTACCTACTCCCCCACCTATTAACTAGATTGTCCAAGCTACACCTGTCCACTCACCAGTGCAGTCCTCCCATGCTAGCAAGAGATTGAAAACCGAGGCCCACCATGCTCCTAACAAAGGAAAATCCATTGCTTCCCCTTCCTCACCCTCCAGTGGATCTGATAAATCCATGTCTTCCCAGATGCATTTGAGGGATGATTGTTCTCATGTGATCAGTGAGATTAGGCCTAAAGGCTTTGTTGGAAAACTAAGAGGGGGGTTGAATCAGTTGTACCATGCTTAAATAATTATGCCCATTTTAGACTCTTTACAGAACACTCAATGACAATCACAATAAAGCAGGGACGTAAGAAATAGAATGTTCAACATCAATCACACACATGAAACATATAGAGACAGATATTTCCTGAGGAAACCCATAACGGGAAAAACCTCTTCTTCTTGATATGATATATAATCTTTATTTTCTGTACATTATCATTTTTATGATCTCCAAATCTTCTTGAAGCTACAACCTCTATTTTACAAGAAGCAACTTGTTAAGAGCACCAACTCTCTGGTTTCTCTAGCACCCACTAGTAGGAAGCACCAACTCCTTGAGTGTTCCAGCACCAACTTCCAGTAACACAGGAACCAACTTGTATAATAGAGAACAATAGTTCTCCCTTGCACCACCCTGGTTTTTCTAGTTGCAACTAGATGGAAGCTACAAATCCCAGTGTTCAAGCACCCACTTGAAACTCTGAGGACAACACTCCTCCCTAGCACCTCCCTACCACCCTAAAATATAAATCTTTTCTTTCTCAAATTTATTACAGTGATACTGTGTTTATCAATGTCTTACTATTTCTCATCACTGTTCTGCTACACTACTCTTCTCTACCTGCATCAGTGTCTTCCTCAACTCCCTTCCTGCACATTCTCTTCTTTTTCATTTTATAATCTGTGCACCATGTCCAACTAGACACTATGCCTTTGCATGCTCTTCACTTCTTTATTGTTCTACACTTCAGGTTGTTCACTGTGCCTCATCCTGCCCTCATTCTGTAATGATCCCAAGCCAAATTATTTCTTGGAATCACTAAATACTACTGATTTATTGAGTTATTAAGGGCATACAAGATTCATCAACACATGGAGATCACAATATATTCACGATGTAGAAGCACAAGAAAAGATCTAACCTTTTTATTATGAGCAATGTAAGAACAATACAATAGATGGTCGATCCAGCATAAACCTCAGATGGCCATACAAGCAATAGATATGAGCTGCTACAAAATGCTCCCGCTAATACAAAAGATGCCTCCAAAGGATGAATAAGAAATGAAGATCAATACAAGCAGATTTGAATGAAAAACTCTCCAGCTAAAGAATGCCCCGCTCCAATAGAAGGCTAAAACCCTCAATAACTCGGCCTTGTTGCAAAAAGTGTCAATTCACCCTAAGAAATATGCCAACTGATAGATCGGGTGATGATAAGAACAACCCAGGTGCCTGAATCTCCAAGATCCCTCTCAATCTCTATAGATCTGAAATCCTCCACTGAATGGTGTGCCCCACTGGATGACTGAAACCCTAGCTGGTTCGACCCTGATGAAGGAGGCCTCCAAATGCTATGAAACTCTCCAAGAATATAGATCAGGCCATGAGAATCCTGTGGGAGAATTTTCGGACTCAGATCTCAGGCAGATCTCCCTAGATTTGAGTTTTACTGGATCACAGGATGTCCCCTATGGCTCCAAGACGTCCCAATCTACAGACAAATGTATAATGATGATAACCCTCCATAAAATCCCTCAAACTGATGGTCCTTCCCCTGCAAACAAAACCCAACTATCAGAATGGCCCTAGGCCCTCAGGATAAGCTGGATCGAACCTCCCTCTAGATGATAGTGCGCCCTTGCTGGAAACACAAGAACAATATGGCCTGCTACCTTCGGAAGCACTAGATGGAGATGGGCTGAGACTAGAATGGTGTGGAGGAGTCTTTCATCCCTGAGACCAAGCTATGGAACAAGGTGAGTGGATATTTCACCACTGAGTTGCTCACAAGGGTTTGTACAACAAAACCCCCAAACTGAATGCTCAAGAGCAATAGAAAATGCTAATCCAAAACCAGAATGAGTAATAGGTGCACCCCAGCCTCTTACTTATACTTTTCCTTCTAATTCTTTGTTGAGTTAGGTTAACTCCCAGGGTTAATCTTCTATTCTTTTGTTGAGTTATCTTTTACTCCTTTATCCTTTTCCTTTCTTAAGTCAACTTAAAAATATAACTTGTAACATCTTGACTTTTTCCTCCCTCAGTGTGAGACTATGACCTAGTGGGGGTGCCCAGGCCACTGATTCTCCTCATCACCTCTCTAAGAGGTGGGGGACATTACACATTCTCATTGATGAGAGGATCAATACCTCTTCTCTGTCCTACATGTCTTTCACATGTCGAGTCCTCTACATCATCATCATCACAACTCTTTGTTTTCTCTGGCGATTATGTTGAGTGTGTTCATCATCAGTGGTTGTTTTCCTGAGATTCTTTGGCTTCTATGGTAGTCGAAACTATTCATATTCTTTGTCAGTTACATTCAGTCGTCTTTGGCTTCTTTGGCTTCTAAGCTCCTTCCTTCACGTGACCATCGGCTATGACCAAACCCCTATTCAAAAGGAACTTCCCGATCTTGGTTTAGTGAGCACTAGCTCCTTTTTCATGATATGAGATTAGGCTATGAGCTTCACGCGACCATGTGATTGCAGGCACGTCCATAGGTGGTTTGAGGGAAACCCACTTTTCACCCTGCAATTCACTACGATCCTCCATGTGTCCTTTCTCCAAAACCATGGTTTCGATTGCGGCCTGCTTAGAAAAATTAAGACCCAAACATATTCTTGCCCCACAATGCGATGGTACCATTGATCTCACAATCTTAACGGTGCTCCTGAATGGACAGTTCAGATTTATTCTTCACACTCATATTTTCATTGTTCTATGATAAATGATTGAGAATACACTTGAAGTGATTTTCATATCGGATGGTTCATGTCCTTGCTGAGGTGGTCTGCTACATGTCTTCACTGACGTGGTCTGCCACATGTCCTCGCTGACATGGATTTTTGCATGTCCTCACTTACGTGGTCTGCCACATGTCCTTGCCGAGGTGGTCTGCTGATGTGGATGAAGCATGTAGGCAGTGTAGTGGATTGTGGAGGTAGAGCATAGTAGTGGAGTGTGACATGTAGCGAGTAGTGGAGTATGATGTTGTACTGTGAAGGTTGTATGTATGAATGTTTTGGTGGTTTACTCAGAGGTGGTATGAGGCAGTAAGTGGTAATTAGTGAGTGGGGTCTGAGTTAACAGAAACGTGACATGTTTGAGGGTCCCACATGGAGAATACCACCAAATCAGACCACCCCCCACATGGTTAAAGGAAAAAATCTCAAGGGGGTTGGATATTCCCTATTGACCGTAGATTTGAGTCTCTGATTCTTGGTCGCTAAGATTAATGCACCATTTACCTTATCTTGTCCTTCCACTTCAGACTGATCTGATGGCTGAAGTTTTCTTCAGATGATCCAATGGTCGAGGATTCATTTCAGCTCTCTAGGTCTTCAGACTTCGGGGATTTAAAATCTCGAAGTGATTTCTCTGAAGCTTAACCTCCTCACATATTTATACCCAAAATGAATGATGTTCATTGGATCCAAATCTTAGATCAATGACCTGATCAGTCTATGATGCATCTCTTCTATCTTATCCTATCCTTCCACTTAGAATGATCCAATGACTGACGAAAATTTGCGTTTGATATGATGGCTAATGAGTAATTCAACTTTCAAGTTGCCAATTCTTCCAAAGTGACATTCCCTGAATGGTAACCTCCTCGTAAATCCACTTTATCTAATGGTTGTTGGTCCTTTGTGCTCATATCCAATAGATGGGATCTGTTACACTCTTGTTCACTCATTCCTCCTATTTGTACTCTGATCTAATGGTCAAGATTCTTCACAGTGCTCGATCCATGACCACTGTTGCTCTCTTGCGCTCTACGTGCAACTCTACATTATTCCTATTGAGTTTGATTCCTTTTCCTATTTTCCATCGATGCTAATGTTCTTGCAATCAATGACAAGCACACACTTTCCTGTAAATCATGCTAACAATCTCCCCCTTTGGCATTGATGGAAACCCTTAAACAACTACACTATTCTTCTTGGACCTCTAGTTGTAGCATCAAGAGACCTCCAGTTGTAGAATCCAAACCACTCCTTTCTCCCTACTCCCCCTAAGTTGTTTCATTACTTTTTGGAGGTATCAAATATTCAACCAACACATACTCCCTCTGATAGGATGGACTCTCTTAGGTTGATAATAGGGTCACACCCAACTTCTGGTGTAGATAATCAAACTAAGAATTTGCAAGCGATTTAGTGAAGATATCAACAATCTAATCTTTGGATGGAATATAATGCAAAGAAACAAGAGTGTTGATCACTTGTTCTCTCAGGAAGTGATACATGATGGGTATATGCTTGGTCTTGGAGTGAAATACATGGTTCTTTGACACACTGATTGCATTGGTATTATCACAATGAATTGGGATCGGTGTAGTATATTTTACCTCCAAGTCTGCAAGTGTCTGAATCATCCACAATACTTGGGTACAGAAAGTGGAAATTGTAATGTATTCAGCTTCTGTAATTGATAAGGAAAATAAGCCTTTCTTCTTTCTCAACCATGATACAAGGGAATCTCCTAAGAAGAATGCACCTCCACTCATTCTTTTCCTTTCATCCATGCAGTTATCCCAATCAACATTTGAATAGACTGATAGTTGAAAATTCTGATTCCTAGGATACCATAGGCCATAGTCCATTGTTTCTTTCAAGTATTTGAATATTCTTTTGATAGCTAACAAATGACTATGTTTAGGTGTAGCCTCATACCTTCCTACCATTCCAACAACATGCATTATGTCTGGACGGGATGTTGTGATGTACAATAGGTTTCCTATCATATACCTATATGAAATCTGATCAACAATAGGTGAGTCATCATCCTTTCTTAATTTGCATCCAGTGACCATAGGTGTGCTCATAGGTGTGGAATCTTCCATTTGAAACCTTTTCAAAATTTCTCTTAGATATTTCTCCTGAGAAAGACATAATCCTTCATACCTTTGAGTAATTTGTAGACCAAGGACAAATGACAGTTTCCCTATCATAGACATTTCAAATTCATACTGCATGGCAAAAGAAAACAATTGTACCAATCAAGCATTATTGGTTTCGAAGATGATGTCATCTACATAGACCATCACAATGAGAAAATCATTACTGTCTATTTTGATATATAGATTGTTTTCAGTTTTCCATCTCTTGAACCCTTTGTCTTGAAGATACTTATCTACTCTGTAATACCAGGCACAAGGATCTTGTTTCAAAACATACAAGTCTTTCTTCATCTTGCAGACAAAGTCAAGGTTATCTAACCGTTGGAAACCTTCTGGTTGTTCCATATAGACTTCTTCTTTTAGGTCTCCATTTAGAAAAGATGAATTGACAACCATTTGATAGACTTTAAATTGTTTATGACAAGAATAGGCAAGAAACATTCTAATAGCTTCTAATCTTGCTACAAGCGCAAATGTTTCATCAAAGTCCAATCCTTCTATTTGAGCATATCCTTTGCAGACCAATCTAGCCTTATTTATTACAATATTTCCTTGATCATTCATCTTATTTTTGTAGACCCATTTGGATCCTATTACTTTTTTATTTGTTGGCCTAGGTACAAGTTCCCAAGTGTCATTCTTTTCAATCTTGTCCAGTTCCTCATTCATTTATTTTAACCAATTTACATCTTCACTGGCTTCATTGAAGTTCTTGGGTTCTACTATGGATATGAAGGCCACATGTGATTGGTCAGTGTCTTTAGTTATACTTCTCCTGGTTTGTACACCTTTGTCTTTCTCACCAATTATCTTACTTTCAAGATGATTCTTTTGAGTAATTCTGGAGGAAGGATTTGATGTTGATTGTTGTCCCGACTCTTCTTGTCTGGGTGTCTCTTCTCCATCTAATTCTTGGACTTGTTCATCTTCAGTTTCAACTATGTCCTCTGTAGTAGACTCAATATTTCTCACCTCTCTTACTGGAACTCCTTCATCAACCTTTAAATCAATGCAATCAACTAATTTATGCAATCTTTTATTAAAGCATCTATATCCTTTACTATTGGTAGCATATCCTAAGAAGATGCCTTCATCAAACCTGTCATCATACTTGCCAAGGTTTTGATTATTATTTATTATGTAGCACTTACTACCAAAGAATTTGAAGTGTTTGATTGAGGTAGGTCTTCCATACCACAATTCATAAGGTGTCTTGCCACTATGTGGAGGTGGGATTTGTTGAGAATATGGATTGTTGTGTGTATTTCTTCTACCTAGTAAGTTTGACCAATGTTCTTCTCATTCATCATTGACCTGCCCATTTGCTAAACTATTTTGTTTTACCTCTCAACTACTTCATTTTGTCATGGATTTGTTGGGATTCTGTATTCTCTCTTGATCCCATGTTTATCACAGAATTCCTTGAAATCACTTGACATAAATTCTCCTCCTATGTTTGATCTTACTGCCTTTAACCTCTTTCATGTTTGATTCCCAGTTAAAGCCTTGAATATTTTAAATTTATCAAATGCTTCAGCTTTTTTTTTGAGAAAAGAAACCCAAGTAAGTCTGGAGTAATCATCAATGATCAACATAAAGTAGTTTTCCTTCCCTGTGCCTTCCTTTCTTGATGGTGCACATAAATCCATATGAACTAATAGGAGTGGTTTCTCTGTTGAAGTAGAGCTCTTGGATTTAAACTGTGTCTTGGTTATCTTTCCTACTTGGTAGGGTTTACAGACAGAGTCTTGTGGCTTAGATATTATTGGAAGATCTTTTACTGCCTTAGTATTTTTTATCTTGATTAAGCGGTCAAAGTTTAGATGTCCAAGTCTCCTACGCCATAACTAGATTTCATCGTGTTTTCTTAGATGACACTCTTATTTATCTTCTTTCAACACATATACATTATTTTCAGTCCATATGCCTTTAACCACCACTTGACCCGAATTTACAGATTTAATCTTACAATCCTTGAAAGTGAACACCACTTCACATCCTCTGTCACACATTTGACTTACACTGAGCAAATTATGTTTCAACCCATCTACAAGAAGAACATCTCGGGCTTTTCCTTTACCATTACTCAAACTCACCATCCATTTACCCTTGATTTTACCTCATTCATCATTTCTAAAGGTTACATTTCCTATTTTTCTTTTACTTATAGACAAAATCTTATGCTTGTCTCCAATCATGTGCTTGGAACATCCACTGTCTATATACCAGGGGTGTTTTTGTTTTTGAGTTGAAAGTACTAGACCACATTTTTCAGTATCTTTCTTCTTCCATGTGCTATCATTTCTAGCTAAAGGATTTATCCTTGGATCTACCTTGTACTTCTTCAAATGGCAGTTTGCAGCTTTCTAGCCAAAGTTATGACAGTTATAACATTCAAACTCATTGTTCAATAGGTCAAAGTGATTGGTGCTAAGTTTTCTATTCATTGGATGCTTATTTCTATGTTGTAAATATTGTTTATTTCTTGACCTCCCCAGATGCATGTCTCTAAACTTAATTTGACAATTTGCAATCTTATGACAAAAATTAGAACAATAAAAACAATAGCCATAGAAGAAATTTTGGTACCTAAAGGATGGCCTTCTTCTTGACATTTGTTGCTCCATCTTCTGATCTCTTTGTTTTTTATCATGGATCATCTTATCTTTATTATCTTTTGGTGACAAAGTACTCTCATGGTCTGATTGTTTGCTAACTTGTAACTTGATCATCCTTACTGGCTCTTTGCTTTTTGGCTATTTGTTGCTTGAACCATTTACATAACCTAAACCAGTCTTCAATAGAGGAGATTTTTTTTTGCTCAGAGTGTCGTTAAGTTCTGTTCTGGATTTAATGCTTGGAAGATTTTGGAGATACAATGCTTTAAACTTATCCATCTCTTTTCTATTTTTTACTACCTCTTCTTCCAAGGTTTCACATCTTGCCTTCTTCTCTAATAACTGTTGTTTCATAATGTGCTATATTTTCTTTGCCTCTTCTAATTCCACTTTTAGCAGGGAAAATTATTCATCAAGTCCTTTATTGTCTTTTTTGAACTGTATCAACAATTGTTTTTTCTTTTTCTTCTTAGATTTGAGTCTAGAAATTTCTTCTAGAGAACTGATCAGTTCTCCTTCCAATTCAACCACAACTTCTTCATTGTCAACATCACTTCCCATGCCTTTATTATAATAATCATCCTTGGCCATAAGAATAAAGTCATTAATCTTATCTTCATAGGAAGAGTCATTATTTGTGTCTTCTGAAGAGTCGTCATTGTTTACACATAGACTTTTGTTTTTACCAAATCTCTTGGGTTTGTACTTCTTTTCACCTTTAGATTTCTAGTCCTGTTTCTTGTGTGGACACCTAGATGCAAAGTGGCCTATATTTCTAGAGTTAAAACATTTGATGGGAATTTTGACTTGGTACTTGCCTAATCCTTTCTTTAGTCTTCTCACAAATTTTTATTCAATTTCATCAGGCTCATAATCCTCATTATTATCTGCTATAAATTATTCTTCTCTAGAGGTGGGTTTATATTTACCTATCCTCATTTCATAGGCAGTCAAAGTCCTAGGAGTTGGTAAATAGATAGAGATTTTACATCATTAATTTCTTCTATAGCAAAGACCTTTGGGTTGAACCTATCTGGGAGAGATCTCAAAATTTTCTGAACTAAAGCGAGATCCTCAATTTTTTCACCAAGTCCTATCATTGAAAATACTTGTTCTTCAACTCTTAGAAAGTACTTCCCAACAGTCTCATCCTCTTTCATCTTTAGTTGTTCATACTGTAATGTATGGGTTTGAAGCTAGGCATCCTTTACCTTCTCATTACCTTCATAACTACTGATGAGTTTGTCCCAAATTTCTTTGGCAGATTTTAAGTGCATAACTTTTACAAATTTTGTTTCTACAAGCCCACTCAAAATATCATTCATAGCCTTAGAGTTGAAGTTGAATTGTAGCTTGTCATCCTTAGAAGCTATTACAATTGGTTTTACATAACCAGTCTCTACCACATCCCAGACATCTGCACCTAAAGACATTATGTTGGTTCTCATCCTAACTTTCCAGAAGGTAAAGTTTGTTCCATTGAATAGGGGGGCCTTGTTGGTTGAAGTTCCTTCATGACTAGTCATGTTTAAGCTCTAGGATCTACCCTTAGATAAAAGGAACCAACATTGATACCAATTGTTGGACAACTGAGAGGGGGGGTGAATCAGTTGTTACTGTTCTTAAACAATTATGCCCATTTTAGACTCTTTACAGAACACTCAATGATAATTACAATAAAGTAGGGAACTAAGAAATAGAATGTTCAGCATCAATCACACACATGAAATATATAGAGAAAGATATTTCCTAAGGAAACCCATAAAGGGAAAAACCTCTTCTTCTTGATATGATAAGTAATCTTTATTTTCTGTACATTATCATTCTTATGAGCTCCAACTCTTATTGAGACTACAACCTCTGTTTTACAAGTAACAACTTGCTGAGAGCACCAACTCTTTGGTTTCTTTAGCACCCACTAGAAGTAAGCACCAACTCCTTGAGTGTTCTAGCACTAATTGGATGGAAACACCAACTTCCAATTACACAAGAACCAACCTATATAATAGAGAACAATAGTTCTCCCTTGCACCACCTTTCCACCCTAGTTTTTCTGGATGTAACCAGATGGAGGCTACAAATCCCTGTGTTCAAGCACCCACTTGAAACTTTGAGGACAATAGTCCACTCTAGCACCTCCCTACCACCCTCAAATATATATATTTCCTTTCTCAAATTTATTATAGTGATACTGTTTTTATCAATGTCTTTCCAGTTCTCATCACTGTTCTACTACACTGCTCTTCTTTACCTGCATTAGTGTCTTCCTCAACTCCCTTCCCGCGCATTCTCTTCTTCTGCATTTTATACCATGTGTACCATGTCCTAGCTATACACTATGTCTCTACATGCTCTTCACTGCTTCACTGTTCTACATCTCAGGTTGTTCACTGTGTCTCATCCCGCCCTTAGTCTCGTTGATGAGAGGATCAACACCTCTTCTCTATTCTAGATGTCTTTCACATGCCAAGTCCTTGCTTAGGTGGTCTGCTACATGTCATGGCTGACATGGTCTGCCACATGTCCTTGCTGACATGGTTTGTCACATGTACTCACTGATGTGGTCTACCACATGTCCTTGCTGAGGTGGTCTATTGATGCGGGTGAAACATGTAGGCAGTGTAGTGGGGTGTAGAGGCAGAGCGTGGTAGTGGAGTGTAATGTGTAGTGGGTAGTGGAGTATGATGTTGGACCATAGAGGTGGTATGTATGAATGGTTTGAAGATTTACTCAGAGGGGGTATGAGGAGGTAAGTGGTAATGAGTGAGGGGGGTCTGAGTTAATAGAAAGGTGACACATATGAGGGTCCAACAAGGAGAATGCCACCAACTCGGACCCCCCCCTCCCCCATGGTTAAAGGCATAAAACTCGGGGGGGGGTCCAATATGACTTGTCGACCGTAGATCTGAGTCTCTGATTTTTGGCCACTAACATTAGCATGCCCTTTACCTTATCCCGTCCTTCCACTTTAGACTGATCTGACGACTGAAGTTTACTTCAATTGATTCGACGGTCGAGGATTCATTTCGACTCTCTGGGTCTTTGGACTTCGGGGACTTCAAATATAAAACTTAAACTCTTGAAGGGATTTCTCCGGAGCTTAACCTCCTCACATATTTATACCCGAAACAAATGGCGTTTGTTGGATCCAGATTTTAGATCAATGACCTGATCTATCTACGATGAAACTCTTCTAGATTATCATGTCCTTCCACTTAGAATGATCCAACGACTAACGAAAATTTGTGTTTGATACGACGATTGACGAGTATTTGAATGATCGTGATATTAGATATCAACCCTTTCTTATCCTGTGCTTCCACTAATTCAATCCAACGGTCATTGCATTTTCTCTAGATCCAATGGTCCATATTCATTTCAGACTTCGGGCTTCGGGTAATTCAACTTTCTAGTTGCCAATTCTTCCGAAGTGAGATTCCCCGAATGGTAACCTCCTCACAAAACCACCTTATCTAACAGTTTTTGATCCATTGTGCTTATATCCAATGGATGGGATCTGTTCCACTCTTGTGCACTCGTTACTCCTATCTGGAATCTGATCTAATGGTTCATATTCTTCATAGTGTTCAATCCAAAACCATTGTCATTCTCTTGTGCTCTGCATGCAACTCTACACTATTCCTCTAGAACTTGATTTATTTTCTTGTTTTCCATCAACACTGTTGTTATTTCCATCAATGAAAAGAACACTCTTTCCTATAAATCATGACAATAGGCTCAGTGCAACCAAAGGAAAATTCAGGTAAATCAAAGGGTGACAACAACAATCAAGGAAAGATTGCATCTCAAAGTGGAAAATACAGATTTTGGGTTTTTATTTGATTTATTGTTGATGACAGTTAACTTCAGAAGTTTTGGACAACATGTTTTGTTTTGGATATATGAGTAATTCAATTTTTAAAATAATGTCAAATATCAATGAGATAAATTGTCAAACATTCATGTGATGATGGGAGTCAGAGGGAGAGATGTTTTTGTTTAATTAACTAGTTATGCTATAATTTTTAAGAGCTAAATAGGAGTCACAAGGGGTCCCACCTACTAGTTATTATTTAATTATAACCCTTATTATGATTTATTACTTTTCCCCCCAACTAAAAAGTTGGTTGAGTTTTTAGTTAACTTAACTAATGAGGAAGTTCAACTACTTCAACCAATTCTAATTTGCTTAAAAGGAAAAGGAAGAGGAGGAACAAGAGGATGATGAAGGAGAAACATACTAAGGTTTTGTCTTTGATTGTATGTTGAGATAGTTCAGTTTTCATTCATTCCTTAATTTACCACAAGCCTAATTATTTTTTATGATAGCAGGGTCTTATTGTGGACAACAAGATTCAAGGCTGAATTACATCATTCAAACACTTGTTTTTCAGAGGTGTTGATATATCTTTGATAGTCTGTGTAGACTTGTCTATTTGTGAATTAGTTTTCATGAATGAAAAAGGGTATTGTGCAGAGTCGAGCGGGCATCATTTTAGACACACCTACCACACTTAGAGGGGGGGGGTGGAGGGTGGGGGG
>CBVK0101878091.1:0-15291 GCA_900067695.1 Picea abies
GTAAAAATACATAATTGCCACATTCAAATGATTAAGAAAGATTAAAATATATGAAGGGCATCACTCATTCACGCACTCAAATCATACCATACCTTCGGAACGCATAGAGTAATTTCTGTCGTGTTGTTTCTGCGTGCTCTGTGTTGGAGTCGACTCAATCAAGGCTCTTTTTTTTAATAGAAACTTTTTTGCGTTCTCCAGCCACAAGTCAACTGTGCTAGTATATACATGTCAAATACAAAAAAAACATTTTAAAAAAAGTAAAAATTAAAAGATATTAAATATTATTATATGTATTTAGTAGTGGTAGAATACGAAGGGCATAGGTAGGGGTAAGAAGTGAATCTCATCTTTGAAACCATCATATGCATGTAATTCCCTCCCACCTCTTCTAGTAGGTTCACTTTAATTTTACTTATTTAATTTTACTTTGTTCTCTGAAAGGATGCCCATATTCACACTTGAGAATATGAAAGGTATGGGTGAATAATGGATGGAAAAGTGATATCTATTGTACATTAGAGAAAACTATTAATTTTCTTAATAGATTTTGTAAGATTTTTTTATGCAATGATCTTATGAGACGAGAGTTTGTGAAACACACCTATGTGTGAGACAAGAGTACGTGAAACACATTTTTGTTCTTTTTAAGTTCTACTAACACATGGCATCATCATAAAAATAGGTTAAGAGAAATTCTTGGAACAATTTTTTTGTCTTAGCTCCCTCTCTCATAGGATTTATATTTATTGTGGTCAAATATTCGAAATGAAATGATTCTCACTCCAAAAATAACTTGGGAAAGGAAATGAGGGAAGAGATGAAATGGATCCAACCATTTAATCAACCCAAAACTAATTCTCAAGTGGATATATTGTAAATTTTTTTAGAAGAACTTCTAATACCTATTCGACACATTTCTTCCCAAGGTGTCCAATTCTCATTAGATATTATTGACTGTAATTTAAGAAGTCCAATAACATTTGTATATTGTCTCTCTAAGGATTAATATCCCTATCATTTCTAATGGGAACAAAGGGACTTTAAATGTAGGAGTTGTTCCAATTTTACCATAGGGTTTTGAATTGGACCCTTCAGATCATATCTCTCCTAAGATTAGAGAAAAGATGGGTAATATTTATTTTCAAAACTAGATCATCCTTGGGAGTATGGCATGTGTTACTTCAAAGTTGTAACACTTAGTGAATAATGTTGTTCTCTGACTTCTTTTGTCTAGTTGAGTGTAGTGTCCTTATTAAGAAGGTCATGTGAAGCAACGATAAAGGTGGGAAAAGGAAGAATTGCTAAATTTTATACGTCTAGCTCTATCGAGGAGCTACAAGTATAAATTTTAGGAAGAATTATGAGACTAGCATAAGTGTGGTCTTGACTCGACAAAGACTAATGGATTGACAATTCTCCTCTCCCCCAAATACATCGACCATTAATTTGGAGAGGAAAAATGAAGTGTCGCTATTTCTCCAAAATTTAAATGTTGTGTGTGTGTAGACACACTTTTTGAGTTCTTGACTTTATACCTTCATATACCAGGGAGATCTTTGGATTAGATTTTTAGGACAAGTTGCTTCCCAATCCAATTTGTGTCTCTTCATAATGATATGTAGCACTCACTTAGGGTTCATATCAAGCAACCACTTCAGCGACATTTTTTAGGTATTTTCCCTCGAACAATAAATGCTCAACTTAGATAACTTTAGAGGTTTCTCTTGAGATTTGCTAGATCATACGACATTGCAACATTCTACAGTTGATACTACTTTCTTCTAGCTTGATATTTATGTGGGTAGTTCAAGATCGATCGATATTTTCTCTTGTTTGAATATGGAGACAATGATTTGTATTTGACTCATCGAGGGCTTCAGTCATTTAAAAACTAGACAAACATGTTACATAATTATCAAGATCCAAGACTAGGGTTTGAATCTTAGCATCAAAAATAGGATTTTTTTAGGGCTTCTTAAAATTTTTTAGGGATTCATGTAGATCTTGGGTTAGATCCATTATAAAAAAAATATCTTTGTTATAAAAAGGGAAATCAGGAATTGCAACAAATAGGGTGAGGATTTGAATCTCTTGAAAGAGCATGTCGCTAATTATTTTTCAAGGTTCATGCATCATTTTCATGGTGGTATTTTTACTCGGGCATATCTATACAACCCTAATCCATAGTTTGACCTAATTAGTTACACAATTTTCTTCTCTTACTCTTGTTTGTAATTTATTTCCTCTGCATTCCAATATGAACTATTCAATGCATTTACCAAAACCTCTTAAGGGGAGGCCTAACAAAGTAAATCTAGATAATCTTTGTGAATATATAGAATCATTAATAAATGTAGAGAAGAGAGAGAATAAAAACTTCATATATATTTAGAGGTAATGCTTGATAGAAAGTTTATATCCTTGGAAGACAATATTAACAAAAATGTAGACAATAAAATATTAGGGTTGGAGACCCAGTTGCAGAAAATGGAGGTTAGATTACAATAAATGAAATATCAAAGATAAGAAAAGAAACAATCAACTCAATAAATGAGGAGGAGGAAGATTAAAAGGTTGGAAGAAATGCTAAATAATAATTTGGCCCTAAATAGTTTGGAAAGTAAATTGGATATTAAAGATAAGAAAAGAAACAATCAACTCAAGAAGAAGAGGTCAATAATATAGAAAATCTTAATCTGGAGGAAGATTAAAAAGTTGGAAGAAATGCTAAATAATAATTTGGCCCTAAATAGTTTGGAAAGTAAATTGGATATTAAACCCATAAAAGAGGAAATGAATAAGCTCGTAGAGTTAGACCATGACCATAACAAAATATCTTTGAAAATCATTATTTTTTATATAAAAAGGATGAAAGATGAGGACACACTAGAAATACTCAAGGAAGAACTACAAAATAGATTGCAAACTGAAAAAACTTGTCTCATAGAAGCAAAGAGGTTGCGAAAATTAATTGAACATAAAGATAGGTTAATTCATGTTAAGGTAAGATATAATGACCATAAATATGCAATACTTATTAAAAATATGAGCTTAAAAGGGTTAGGAGTATTTATAAATGAAGACATCATTCCAAAAGACCAAGATTCATTGAGGAAGGAAGCTCAAAAGGTAAAATAAGTGAGGAAGGATGGAAATGGACAATAATTTGTAACAAAAAATCCATTATTAGGGATAGAGGCCAAAAAGATAAGAATAAATAGGAATTTGAGACACTCTCGATCCTCTATTGTAACTATCATGGATTTTCATGGAGCAAAGGCCCTATGATAGGTTGGATACTATGTGAAATTTATACTATATTGCTTGTTGAAACTTGGGAGCATGAAGAATCTAAGTTCCCTAAAATAGAAGTATTTGTCTTGTGGTCGGTATGGAACAAGAGATCCTACTACAGAGGAGTTGGAGACAAATATTGTTACATAAAAAAGAAACATTTTTATTCACGTTAGGATCTGTAGAAAGACCCTTTCAATTAATACATGTGGATGGATATTTGAGATATCAATGCTATGAAGATTTATATAGAATTTTTTTTTTTCATGCATATTAACTCTACTTTTTATAAGAAAAATAATCTAGATAAAAATTATCCTTACAATGGCTTAGGACAAGATATTTACAATTTGAGACTTTAATGATAGAATAAAAACTAATCAATCTATTATTTTAAGGAATGATTCCAAAACTAATCCTTTATGGCTAGATGATGAACTTGTTTTAGTTAGAATATACAAAAGAAATGATGAATCTACTTTGTTGACAATTTCTTTATCCCAAGCTAATCAATATATATAATTCTAAAGATCTAATAACTTGCAATGATCTAATGAACAGGTCAAAATCCATTCAAATGAATTTTATTTATGGGGTTGTTAAAAATAACATAGATTATGTGATATCTGATATCCGCATATACAACCAAATTGTAAAATTTGACCTCTTAAATGATCATGAGCCTAACCTTGATCACAGACCTTTAACCTTAACACTAAACTTTGTCATGCACAAAAACCCCATTGGAGAGAATTCTGATAACCAAAAGCACTTGATTTTTGGCAAAACTAAATATTCTTTATTTTTAAAGGATTTAAAAATGAATTAAATCTCCTATCAAATAAGAACAATATTTAAGTCCTCTATCATAATTTTACGACAACCCTCTCTACTTCCAATAAAAATTTCTCTATCGAGGTGTTGTGTAAAAAGGTAAATAGCATGAACACCTCTTGGTACAATAAAGAGTGTAATATTTCTATAGAATCCATTAAGGATGCTTCTAATGAGTGCTTAAAATATAACAAGATCTAAATAGATACAAGGTGATAGTTAAAAGGAAAAAATAGGTAAGTTATATTAATAGAAAGAAAGAGAAGCATTTGCACCTATCTAAGATATATCCTAAGAAATTATGGAGGCAAGTTATGATTCGTAAAAATAAAGAAAACAATATGATTCCTTTGAGGGACTAGAATTCCTACCCTAAAATGATTTATGAATACCCCAATGTCATGGAAAACATTCAATTTTTTTATACATAGTAATATTTTTTTTCAATAGACGACATAAAGTTTGGCTCTGAAAATCTCACAAAAGAGAAAGTTAAGGAGATCGAAGGCCACATCTCATAAGTCTTAAAAATTGGAGAGACAATCCTCATCCCTCACATCCACAATCTCTTCAATTTGGAAATCAAGTACCTAGCTTCCCTAAACGCTAGACTCAAAGCCTCATTGTATACATTTTTAAAAGTGGGGATAAGAAAAAACACTATAATTATAAGACCATTTTGATTAGCCCCCATTTAACCAAGTTAAATGGAATTGTTTTGGAAAAGAAGATGAGTATATGGGTACAATTCCACATAAAATGAGATAAAGGCTAGGTTGGATTTAATGAGCTATCATTCAATGATGGACCACCTTTTTATTCATAGGATAATTATAGAGGAGTGTCAGAATAATGAAACCAATATCAAGACTATGTTGTTTCATTAACTTTAGAAAATATTTTGGCATTGTTCTTAGGACTAACCTTTGCAATAGGTTAGAAGAGATAAAAGTTTTTTTCAAGTTGAGAGTAGTTGCAATAAGGTTTTATGAGAATGTTATTGCGAGGTTTAGGAACACTAAGGGATGGTTAAATAAAATTAATTGTAATATATGATTTAAGCAAGGTTGTCCCATATCCCCTACCCTTTTTGACATATACATTGATAGGTTAGAGGGTTGTTTAGAAGAAACAAGTTGTGTCATCCTCGATCTTATTGGTATAGTCATTATCCGTATTCCTTACACTGATTATATTATTCTTATGACAAGGAGTCTCTATGATATCGATAAGAAACTAAAAATCCTCAAGGTTTTTTCTCTAGTATAGGTATGACTATTAACAATCATAAAACAAAGGTTATAATAATTCAATACAAAAAATATAATTTACACTTGTTTTTTGTATGACAACAATATCTTGGAGGAAGTGATTCCATACAAATATCTTAGAATTTATCTTCATCATAATCTTAACTCAAACTATAGCATTGGGAAAATGATAAATGGAGGGTGCAAATTTTATGAAGGACTTGAAAACAATTGCAAATCAGCCAATCTTTGGCCATGGGATAAGAAGAAACTCCTCTTTGATATTCTCGTCACTCCCGTTATCTTGTATATACAGTTCTCAAGTTTTGGGCTATAGTATCTATAGAGAATGATGGATAAATATATATCAAATCCAAAATTGTTTTATAACCTATAATTTACAATTAAAGGAAATACACCCTATCCTATCCTATCCTCCTCATTTAAGTGGGTCTTTCCCCCATTGAGAGCATGACTATGACTAGGTACCTAATTTACAATAACCAGATAAAAAACATGGAATACAAGATGCTTCCTAAGATTGCTTCAAACTCTTGTCAAAACCACCTATGCCTCAAGCGAGGGTGGCATAAATATGCCAAGTCTTGGCTAAATGATTGGTGAATTACAAGATCTAATCCACTCTTTCAGTATGAAAGGCTCCACATAATTTTTTAGTATAACCCTCTACATAAACCTTCTCCAAGCATAAACCTCCAATAGTTCTTTGAAGCCAAATCCTTAACAAAGTGGAAAATATTATTAATCCCCCAAATTATTTAGCATGGCCACTCTATCTCATTTCATTAGTGGTAAGCTATCCTTCTATTTTTTTCCATTTCAGAGGAAACATTTTTTTCCTTATCTTTGTTAAAATCCATTTAGAAATATATGATAGAGAATGATAGTAAACATGAATCGTCTCTAGTAATACTTTTAGTAGAGTTATTCTTCCCCCAAAGGATATCCAACTAGTATACCAAGAGGAGACACTTCTCTCAATTATTTTATATAGCCATAACCAATCTCTGAAGACACTAATTTTCCTTCAATTCAAAGCCTATTTATTTGAGTCATTAAATAAATTCCACTACCTAGAAAAGAAACACCTCATTCATATCTATTTTTTGTCCCAATACGTTCTTATGGAATGCGATACAAGATTTCCAAATGTTGATCACTATCCTTATTGCTTTACTGAAAAGTTATAGAACTTGGTAATAAATTTGAGCATCTTTGATAGACACCTCCAAATAGTAGTACATCTAACATCAAGTGATTTAGAGTTAAATTCCTTCCAAACTTAATTCTTTTTAAGGGTTCAAAAGAAGGTTCTTGAATCAAGTATCTCCCGAGGCTTTCTGCGACTAAAGGGAAGAGAAAATAGGAGAATGGAAAACCTTTCCTCAACCCCCTAGATGAATTGAAGAAATAAGTAACATAACCATTAATAATTAAGGAGAAGGAAACAACATAATAACAATTGGCCTCCACCAAAATGGAAAAATCACAATAATTCGAACATGAATCATCATCAATATTCGGTAAGATTAATTAGCCTTACCAAATTCCTTAAACATGTTAAGTTTCCTGACAAAAGAAAGCTCATTTCTTACCTTAATTGAGTGGATACCTTATTTAGCAATCTCGATTTCTTCATGGATTTACCTATCATTCATAAAACCAAACCACTCACTCAAAATAATGAGAGATTGAATGGGTTTGAGTACTCTTGTTGTAAACTTGGAGATTATCTTATAAACAAAATAACATAACGAAATTGGTCTAAAGTCTTCAAAATATTCTAGAACATCATTTTTTAGGTATCATGTATAAAATTGTGGAATTCATTTAGCTTCCAACACCATCGTAGATTTCCTAGATTCTTCAAATAATTTAGAGTAGAATTGTATTGGCCACCCTTATAGCCTAGGATTCTTAGTGTTATGAAATGAATCCATGAGTGCATCTAATTCTTTCTTATCTATTTCATCCATCATCTCCTAATTGCGTTCATGATTAACAAATATATGGAAATATTCACAAAGGTTTACTATTTTTACTATATTGACTCTTAGATGTTCCTTGTACGAATTTTGGAAATGGTTAATACATATCTCTACTACGTCCCTAAACTTTATGACTTGATATCCATCACATTTTTTACACTCCATATTGAATGTGCATTATTCTTTATCTTTGAAATATTATGAAATAGCCTAGTATTTTCATCACCTTCAACAAGACAAACCTCTCTACTCTTTTGCCTCCATTTGGATTCCTCCCAATACAATAATTATTTTTCATTATTTTCTAGGTTCCTTAGACATATTACATCTTCCTTAGAGAGGATACCACTTGCATTGGTCATGTATTCCTCTTCCACCAACAAGAGTTTACATTGTGTATCAATGTATTTTCTATTGGCCTAAACAATGGTCACTTTATTGACTCTTTTTAGGTTTTCACTACATTGAAACATATTTTAATCCTCATTGTTCTTATTGATATTCCGAGAGTATGCTTTGACCATCTCAAAAAACATATCTAATTAATATATTCCATGATCACCTCACTAATATAATATTGTTGAGCATTCTCATAACACCAAACACCCTATTTTATTTAATCAAACAAAATTATTAGTACCGAATTCCCACTACTCATCATGCATCATTAAGAAAAAGATTAAAATTTAAAAACAACCTAAGAAGATTAATTGGTAATACCATTAAAAACCTAGCGAGTCCTTGAAGACCTTCATCATTAACACACACCGCCCAAATAAATAAATAAATAAATAATCTTCATATTCAGTTACTCTTTAAAATTTTAATATTTAAATGATCTCCTTTATATTCTTCTCTTTTCATTACGGCATCCTCTATTTTAATAGTCTTGAACTTCTTTTAAGAGGCTTCATTATTAATCTGTCGCCATCGTTTTTTCTTTAAACCACTTTTCCTTTTATTTTATTTTATTTTTCATTCCTATCCCATCTATTATTGATTATATATTTTTCCATTTCTCTCTCTTTACTACATAAAATCTTAAATTTCTCTCTCTTATTTATTTCAAATATTTATTTATATTTGTTATATATATATATTAATAATCTTTTTCTTAATCATATATATATATATATATATATATATATATATATATATATATATATATATATATATATAACTTTTTTTATAATCATTCATTTTCACTTTTTTCATCTTCATGATAATTTATTATTGCTATTTTTTAACTAATTATTTTTTACTAATTTATTATTAATGTTTTTAAACTAATTATTTTTACTTTAATTTGTTTTTGTTTTATCATTTATTATAATTATTTTCATTTCATTCTTGTTAAATAGGTTTAATTTCTAATATCCATTTCTTATGAGTATGTTATATTAATTTATTTCAATTTAATTAATTTAGTTTTTTAAACTAATTTAACTATCATTATGATATATTTATTAAATTCCTTAACCATTATTGCTTTATTTTTATTGAAAAATTGAAAAAGTTTTTCTTCATTGTATTCTTATATATTAGTTGATTCAATCCCCTCTTTATTCAATAGCTTATTATTAATTTCTAAGTGCTAAATCTTTTTTATTATATTTATCTCAAATGATCACTCTTAGTTATTTAAAAAAAAACTTCATTTTGATCCCTTCATAATGAGTGGAGTGTCCACTTTATAAACTCCAACACAATTTATTTTCAAAAGGCTTACTACAAATATAACTAACTATAAAATTATACATACTATAGAAGGTATTGTCTAATCTTCATACTATAGATTAGACACTACCTTCTATATATGTTTTCCATTAATTATAAGTAACTTCACAAGGTTGTAGTGTTATATAGTAAGGTCTAACCTAGAACCTTCTTATTTGGTTCTAGATCCATAATCATTTATCACCACCTAGTACAATGGATTATTAGAATGAGGTGTAGGGTTCTTTTTATTCTACGAATGCCAAATCCTTCCTCCTAGTACTCACTAACACCTTTATTTCTCCTCATATCCCTGATGCCATCTTTTCCTTCACCTATCTTGTCATCTACCATCTTGTCCTTCACCTATCTTGTCATCTACACCAACCATTAATCTCTCCATGAGGGAAAGCCAGAAATAGAATGGAGTCAAGAAGATATTGCAGACCTACTAGTATTGCTCTTGTCTTCAACATTAACCTTAGATATATACTAGAGGGTGGAATACATACCTTGGAATATGGATGATTTTCTTTTCACTCTCCTTCAAGAGGACCACTCTATAAAACCCCTCCATCCTCCTACCCCATCTCTTCTACCAATGCAATCCACACACACACACACAAACACATATATATAAACTCCATTGTTGATTGTATTATGCTAATTGACATCTCAAGTATCTTTGAGAACATTGTTCCTAGTAGAGACAACCTATATAAAAGTCTCTTCATAGAGAAGAACATGTCACTCTACCTCTAGATTACACATCATCTATAATGTAGTTAAGAAAAAAATGCATATATAAATTAGGTTGACACCTAAAAACATATATATGAATCAAGTTGAAACCTAAGAGCATGTTTAACATCCCATCTAAATTCTAATGCCTTACCCTTTAGAATTACCTATAACTTTAAACATGGTTAATTAATCCCATTTAATTATATATGTTTTGTTATATTACTAATTAAATTTAATACTATTTTTTTTAAATTAATATTCAATTTTTTTTAATTCAATGAATAATAACATATATTTTAGAAATTAGATGAAAAATATAGATTCCAAAAAAACTTATATGATGAAAAAAACTATTTTGTTTGGTTAAGATTTAGTCTTCCTTTTATGTAAGGAAACATGATTCTAGAAGCATTTGGTAGTCCAGGATCCTTAAGAACTTAGAAGATCTAGATAGTATAGTTTTCCCTAAATAATAGTGTAAATAATAGTGATGACTTAATTTTCTTGAAGAACAGCGAGGAGTCATTCCTCATTCATGAATAAAAACTAATGATAGTAGTGTTTTACCATTCTGTAAAAAAAAATAAAAAACTTTATAAAACTTAAGTCACCTTCTTCTCTGGGTGCTGCCTTATAAAATAAGGATAGCTCCCCCCAGGATAGCTCCGCCCAAAAACGTATGGCAGAATGAAGGCAGACCTACTTTTTAGTGACTACCACCCTACCACGCTGCCGCCTCCTCAATTGGTAAGTGTGAAAAGAAGTATGCATGTTCTTTGTGCTACGTTTGGTTGTAGCGTCTCCACTAAAACATAAAGTGTGCACGGTAGGCCCTGTTAAAGCTATTCAAACGTAAAGTTCATCCACTTTTTTTGTGTTGTGTTCGAGCTCATCACAAAGTCATTATCACTTTTGAGAGTATCAATTCTCTACGCCTACTTTTATCCATAACAGACACGACTACTTTTATTAACAAACATTGAAACCTCTGAGGGTACCAATTTCGTCCGACTACCCTTATTCGTAACAAACAGTTTTCTAATATTGAAGACCCAGAAATGAGTTTCATGTGGCATTCCTTGCGTTTACGGTGTCGTAAAACTGAAGTTAGGTTTTGTTCCAATCTATTGCTTGGACAACCGTAAGGAGAAACACATTGAAGCACACCAGAGGCCGGGAATATAGAGCTGTTTTTGTCATCTTTGCATTAACAAACCGGGAGCCAAGGCAAGAAACCTTGAATCTTTGTCAGCACTTATCCTCATACAAGCATATTCGTATGGTACGCTCTTTTTTGAGACTAATGATTGTATATTCAACTCTAGCATAATGTTGGCCAAGAACTGAAAATCTATTCTCGATTTATATAAATTATAGAGAGAGAGTATAACATATTCAAATTGCCACTTTAAAAAGGGGCGCATGCGCTTGAATGAATGACTGACTGATTTCGAGTGCTCGTGGAACCTATGGGATCTTACAACATACTATAATATGAGCCGAGAATTACAATAAAGTGACACAAAATTCTTTACTTTTGTTTCCTGCAGCCACTCGTGAATTTCTCATTGGTTAAAGTAGTTGTCTCGCATAATGTGTGGGTGGAAATTTAATCGGGAGATATGCCAATCTTGTTCCCCTTTACACGAAACTTGGCCTTTTGGCATGGAAACGGCCCATTTGTTACAAGGTCTATTTTCCGCGTAATTACATAACTAGGGCTGACGTGGCATGGATTTAGAGCCTACCCAATCAATTACGCGTGATATCTGACTTCGTATCGATGGATTATTGATTCTGCTTCGTCACATCCCAACTCTCTCCTGTAGTGTGCACATATCTTCGATCTGTTTTGTTCACGTCCTATCTTGCCTTTACTTTATCGACGCATTATCCACTACCAATTGCTTTATTATTATTTCAATCATTGCTCAGCATTGCTCTTCCTTACTGGCCATGGAAAGTGGATAAGTTAAAATAAGAAGGGAAATCAAATATGCTACAGGGATTCGGGAATCCCCTCTATGATTTGTTTGTGGAAAGTAAAATTGAGAGAACAAGAAGTTGTGACAGGAATTGTGGCTGCCGAGCTGTGATTGTCTTAATCACGGCCTTAGCTATTGCTATCGCTATTGAATAAGCTATTCCAATAATGTGGATTGACAGACTTTATTCACTTTGTTTTTGTCATCTATAAATATGGTCGCAAACGTTGTGGATTATATATTCTCTGGTGTCATGAATCTTAATTACTTGCGGGTGCATATATAGAGTAAGAGAAGCTCGAGTATCCACTCTGCATTAGCAGGAAAGGGTGTTTAGTTTAAAGGTTTTTGGAGATTTGATTTGATTAGCAATGGGGAAGCTACTTGAGCAATCAAAACCCTATGTAGCTATGATATCCCTGCAGTTTGGATATGCTGGTATGAATATTATTAGTAAAGTCTCTCTAAACGGAGGGATGAATCACTTTGTTCTTGTAGTGTACAGGCATGCTGTAGCTACAATTGTCCTTGCTCCGTTTGCTTTCTTCGTCGAAAGGTATTACATACGTTCATTACCATCATGAATTTAATTTATTTCTCCTGCTCATATCATAAAAATATCATAATGATGGAATAGTTGCTGAATGAATATCCTTACTTGCTAAGCATAAAATAAGTTGATCTTGTTCATTTTGAAATAACTTTAAGTCTTATAAAATCTCATCATTCATTCAAATACGATAATCTGCTGATGTGTTACAAGTAACATAACTTACTAAATGCATTGCAGGAAGGTGCGACCCAAGCTCACTTTTACCATATTCTGGCAAATTTTTGCACTGGGTTTGTTAGGGTATGTATTACTTATTTTTCATGGCAGTTCGATTCTCTTCATATAATCCCCTCCATTTCTCTGTGTCTGTGAACATCAGTGGCAAGCAGTCTAATTTAAATATGCATGGTTCTTAATACATGTGGGCAGGCCAGTAATCGATCAGAATTTCTACTACCTGGGTCTGAAATTAACATCTCCAACATATTCCTGTGCACTCAGTAATGTACTCCCGGCTATGACTTTCGTTATTGCTCTCCTGTTCAGGTAATCAAATCACATCGTTCTCACCAAATATCTCTACTTGTCATCATTAATTTATTTTATGGTCTGATGGGAAATCTGTATTTGTTTAGGATGGAGAAAGTGAATATAAAAAAGCTACGCAGTCAAGCAAAAATAGTGGGAACAATCGCGTGTGTAGGGGGTGCAATGCTTATGACATTGTACAAAGGTCCTCTTGTTCAGATGTTTTGGTCTCCAGGTCATCAATCCGCTCAGGATAACCATACATCTATGCCACCAGCAGCTGCGGTTGATCAGAAAGACTGGATTGTGGGCTCCCTCCTGATAATTGCTGCCACTCTTGCTTGGTCTGCCTTGTTCATCCTCCAGGTGATCATATTTCTTTGGCATGTCTGTTTTTGGAAATATATATAACATATAAAGTTGTTTTAAGTTTAGCAGCAATTTGAAGCCGTCGCTGTGAAAGTATGGTAAACATGGTATTGATAGGTTTGGCTTAACTTTGCTGTGATGTGCCTGGTTAGATGTTTTGGAATTAGTGTCTTCTCAGATTCTGTGCTATCGTTGATATACCTTGCCTGTAATTAATTTGTAATTTAAACTCGCTTAACACCAAAACCCTCATCTATACTAATAAAATGTTTAGTATGGGATCCAGGCTTTCCAACTTTTTAGTCCATTGAATTATATATATGGTGATCGTGAAGAAATCACGACTCTAATTCACGACTTTGGATGTGCAGGCTAGAGTTCTGAAGAAATATTCTGCTCAACTTTCCCTTGCCACCTTAATGTGTTTTCTAGGAACATTACAGGCAACGGTTCTCGGTGTTGCTTTCGTACGTGAACCTTCTATGTGGGCGATAGGATGGGACATTAACCTTTTAGCTGCAGTCTACTCTGTACGTATTTTTTTTACCACATCTGAAGTCAAAATTGCGTGATTTGTATATGAAAATAATTTATTTGGCTTATGAAAATAATTTATTGGCGAGTCATTAATATTGTTGCGTACAGGGAGTGGTGTCGTCAGCAATTGCATATTATGTGCAAGGTCTGTGCATGCGCGTAAAAGGANNNTATGTGCAAGGTCTGTGCATGCGCGTAAAAGGACCTGTATTTGCCACAGCCTTCAGTCCATTGATGATGATACTCGTGGCAGTTATGGGATCTATTATTCTCTCCGAGAGAATCTATTTGGGCAGGTTTGTAATTTCTAAGTTCATTATCACTCAAATTGAAATGAAGGTTTTAATTGTGGCTACAAATAGCATGATTTAAAGTGTTAATTACTTGCACTGATCGACTGAATACAGTGTGTTGGGAGGACTTATGATCGCCATAGGACTATACGCTGTTCTGTGGGGAAAAGTGAAGGATAGCAAGATCTCAACAGATAAAAATGGCTCGGAAGTGCTTTCCAATTCTCAACTGATATTCCCCCAAAATGAAAGGAAGTGCTTTCCAATTCTCAACTGATATTCCCCCAAAATGAAAATAAGGTACAAGACATAGAAGCTGCCTCCAACCAGCCCATGAAAAAGGGGCCTCAAGCTCATAAATTGAATGCCGGAGATACCGCTATTTCGATCAGTGGAGACATCTATTGAAAAATTTGAGCGTCGTGGTCAGCGGTTTTTACACAACTCTTATAGTTTGCGTTGTTCACAATGATCAATCACAGAGAAATGTAGATCCCTTGGTCCTCACCTGCGGCCACTGTAACTCCAGATGTTAATAACTTCAACGTTCTATCAAAATCAAAGTTTTCGAAACTGTTTTCTTTTAGTGTTTTGAATAGATGAAACAACACAACAGGAATACACAATGCTGTTTATGTAATAAATCCTCGGCAAATGTAATAAAACAGCTTTTCTGAAATCGTATTGCAGTTCGAACTTTGAAAACTTTTAATTTGCCTATTGAGTTACACAACTGTAAAAGGAAAAACTCTAATGGACTAGTGGATCAATCACAATCAGGAACTGAATTTTTTTCACTTTTTTCACATTTATAGTTTGCGTTGTTCGCAATGATCAATCATGTCGGACCTTTGGTCCTCACCCACGCTCACTGTAAGTCCAGATGTTAATAACTTCAACGTTCTATCAAAAACAATTGTTTTCTTTTAGTGATTTGAATAGATGAAACAACACCAAAGAAATCCACAATGCTTTTGATGTAATAAATCCTCGGAAAATGTAATAAAACAGTTTTTCGGGAATCGTGTTGCAATCCGAACTTTGATAACTTTTTATTTGGCAATTTACTTACACAAGTATTAAAGGTAGAAGTCTAATGGAAAAGTGGATCATTCACAATCAGGCTCTGAAGTGTTTTCACATTTACATAATGAATAAATTAGATGCTTTATAGTT
>CBVK0101878093.1:0-10250 GCA_900067695.1 Picea abies
AGGGGGAAATGAGATGGAAAGTGGAGTAATGGAAGGTGGTACCCCTATAGTTAAAAGTAAGAAATGGAGGATGGCTTGGGTAAGAGCCTGTTTGGTAAGGGTAGGTTGCCAAAATGAAGTGTACCTGTAGAAGAGTATGATACCTGCCCGAGATGAGACAAAATGAAGAAATACAAGACAAAATATCCAATGGAAAAGAAAGTGAATCTTTCTGTCCTATATTTCAGAAATAAACAAGAATATATATCAGCGAGGAAAATTTTTGTTAACTACAGAAATAACCATCCAAAGTACGAAAGAATTATTGGGAAATGAAGCACTAAACAAGCATATAATGTTCCAACACTTAAGCATAAACTTTGATAAGCACTAAACAAGCATATAATGTTCCAACACTTAAGCATAAACTTTGATGGTAAACGAGGGTTGTTTAATGATGTTTTCCGATATATATTAGAGCATCCAATTGGTTGTAGAAAACAATTTCTACAACAACAATTTCCAACCATAAAAATCAACAAGTAAATCGTCAAAAAGTTAGCCAATAAGCAATAGAACAATAATAGTGACTTCCAAGCAAATTTCCACAGTTGAAAAGCAAGTTAAAGTAAAAGATTAAGTGTGTTTTTATGCATCCCTAATGGATGTATGTTTTGTTGGATTATAACCAGAGAACTACCAATCCAAGCAAGATACCTCAGTGGCTTGAGAAAGCTTAAGACATTAAAAAAATATTCCAACTTGAACAAATTTAATATCTCTCAATATCACGTATACCAATGCAAGTAATTTATTTCTCCAATGCAAAGATTAGATTAGTGCCTAGTCTATTGGATTATGGAGTCTTGGATGTATGATTTGGATGTACAATATATCTAGGGGTGTAATCCCTTTTACTCCCTAGAGCATACAAAACCAACATAGGTAAACCTAGGAGGGCGTAAGCCCTTTTAATCCTCCTAGTACCCTTACAAAAATGACTTATCAACTAGAAAACAAGATGAAGCTTGGTGGAGGTTGTATGCCCTTATACTCCTCCAAGGGTTTTAGACAAGAACAATATGAAATAAGAAGAAATTACTAACAATTGCAGAAAATCCTTACCAATTCCACAAGATAGCAAGATAAAACCCTAATTTCACCAAGCAAATTCCATCCACATGCAAGAATAATCATCCAAGAAGGGTAGCACACCACTTTTGTCAACAAGAGCAAGTACTAGCATCCAAAAAAATGCATAAGAGAGAGAGAGAGATGTAATTTTCCCAAGAGAGGAAAAAATTTCAACAAAGTATCTCTTCTCATGTGAGAGAGTTATGTTAAAATGAAAAGAATTTGGTCTTTATTTATACAAGAACTAATAATAAGTTTGTCCACATAATATTAGGGTAAACCACAAAATAGGGAGGAATAATAAGTTTGTCCACATAATATTAGGGTAAACCACAAAATAGGGAGGTCGACCTCCCTTACTTTTCCGCTTTACAAAATTAATTTGATTTTTACACAAAGAAACCCTAAAAAGATGACGTTGTGCCCTAATTGGGTGACATCTTGGCACTTTTGGCAGGTCATTGAGCTTGTAGAGGAAGTTGTTGGGCCTCCAAAGGCCACCCCTTCATGCACTAAGGTCTCTTCTCCATCAAGCATGCCAATATCCATCAAATTATCACCACCATCATCAAACCCTAGCCCAAAAGATGATGTCAATCCCTAAAGAAAGATGCTTTGACCTTCCAAGGTCAAACATTAGGAAAGTAAGGGCTAGGTATCTTCCTTCAAGGGGTCTTCTCTTGCCTCCAAAGGAAACATCCATCATCTGTTAGCTACCAAGTCTTTGAGTCATGGAATCCAACTGGTGGGCTTCCTACCCCAATGAAGGCCCAAGTTAGACTTGTTCCTCCAAATCTTCCATCAAACGAGGTCGTGTAAAGACAAATGAGTGTGTCCTCCAAGGCTCTCAAGTCAAATGTATCATGGCAAGTAAAATCACATTTAATACAATATCCACCTAAACATGTGCATCAAAACTACCTTATCAAATTAAACAAGTGCTCAAAGACCCTATGTAATTTTCCAAGTTTATGTATGGGAGGGTTGTCAAGGTGACCTATTGGGCGAGTCATTCCTCGATTCAAGGGGTGTTTCCTAGGTGGACCCTCTACAAACCATGTAAGGAATATGGAATGGATGGGGGTAGTACATTTTGGCATGGGTTCCATGACATACAAGGGTTTGTATTGTCTCATTTATGGGTTCCTTTGTAGAGGATGTGTTGCACCTTCATTTTCAATGAAACCTTTTTCCAAGCCCATTATTTTCCATTAATTAATTATAGTCCAGAATAATTGGATACTCCAAATGGGTAACATAAGACTTGAGGGTAACAAAGTGTCATATGTGTAAAGCAAAGGTTATAACGCACTTGTGTAGATCCCTCAACATGTGGGACATTTATATATGTGAAATTTTCCTTTGTAGGTCTTCAATTATTTTAAGAGAAATGTTTCATTGTTCTCAAGACCTCTTTGGGCGAACATCTAGAAGGTTATAATTTTTGGATTTTTTCTTTTCCATCTACAATCCCTCTAGGCCTTCGTCCACTTTTTCCCATGAAATGACGTACAATCCCTTCTTGGGTCAGTACACCCGAAAATCCAAAAAGATAAGGAGACGAAAAGGATGAAGTGTGAAAAACGATAAGTATGATCGAGAATGGTATGGTGACTCATCAAGGAGACCTACCAGTATCAAAAATTTCCCCAAGGGTGACCACTTAGTAGGGCACAAATTTCAACCACCAAGATGAAGCAGGGCAAAGAGCATAATTTCCAAGCAGACGTTCTGTAATCAAAAGCGGCTTTAAATGCAACATATTGAAATTCCTCAAGTATTAAAGTGACACTAACACAATAACTGACTTGTACCTCATGGAGCAAGACCCATTATCTTTCAAAAACAGGATAATGTGGTGAATTCCATCATGATGAACCGGAGAAGTGTGGTGGTGAAGTGGGTCTCCATCTGTGTAAGTGGACATCATGGGTCGATCTATCCCTTAGCACTCCATGTATGAAAATTGAGGGCCTCAATACACCATCTCCTTATTTATCCCTAGAAATGGGGGATAACAAAGCAAAGGAACATGAAAACATAGTAAATAGAGATCCAAAACATCTCCTTGAGTTACTATTAATTATGTTTCTAAACTCTATTTTTTTAGGTGCTACATTTTTTGTTTATATGAACATTAGGGAAAGTCATAGTTGATGTATTCTAGTTCTTTCTTGTAGTGAGAATGGAAAATACTTATTTTATAAATTTATTTATTAATAGGTATTCATGTTGGAACAAATCTTCAAAGGTTATCACAATCGGATGAACCATCTACCCAAGGCATGTTGTTGATGAGGAGGCCATAGGTCAAAGTTCCAAATCTGGTTGAGTCAATTGGGGTTACTAGTCATTATTATGGTTGATGGTTGAGCTACATTCCATCTAGATATTTAAGGGAAGAGGGGAGGATCCCATGAATTTTCTTTGGAGCTCTAGACAATACAAGCCCTTACATTTATTGGGAATTTTCTTGGTAAGACACTTCTAATTGATGATATCTTTTTGACTAGTAATGTTAGGTATGTGGAGAGATTGGTAGTGGAGATATATGCCAATCTTGGTCTTTATGAGTCAGTGGATTTTGTCATCAATGGAGAAATATATTCTCAAATTGTTGATTATTAGAACATCTCATTTAGATACAAAAGGTGAAATGATTAAAAACATTTGAACACGGACTGTGACAATGTTTTATTAAAATATGTTTGGTGGAAACTAGTTGAAGATTGTGTTAGGGAGGGTAAATATGTGGATCTGATCCAAAGGGAAGGTGTTGAGGAACGATGTATCAAATTTCATGACTCAGTCAGTATCCTGAAGGGGAATGTTGAGGAGATAGGGAAAACGGTGGAGGTTGACTTGCGGTTTGGGGACCTTTCTATACCCTTTATTATGGGCTTGCTATTAGTGTTGGGGAAAGATGATGCATCATCTCAGGAGCTCGGCTTGGATTGGTATGCTCTATCATTGAAAAATAATAAATATTGTAGGAAATATTTAGTAATGGAGGATATTGAGATTTCGGGTAAGTCTAATGTATTGCCTCTTAATCTGCATGTGGAGTCCTTTGTTTTTCAAAAGACCGAAGAAAATTTTATTGTGGAATCAAAGCAAAAGGTTATATGTAGTGTTAGGATTATCTCTTTGTCAAGTGAGTTGAATTTGTTTGGAGAGGTTGCAATTAGGGAATCCCATAATCTTTGACTAGGTGAGTCTGTTCATTTTGTTGATAGGGAAAATCTTATTGGTAGAGGGAATAGTTAGGTCACCTTGAACACCTCAATGAGGGGGAGAGGGAATTATCTCCTATGCCCAAAGAGGGGGTTGGCCCCACTAATTTTATTATCTTCCAAGGGTATAGGTTTGGATTTCCCAAAATACCTAGGTCCTCTGACTGTAAGGAGGAAGTCAACATTGAAACTAGCTCAAGAGAGAGTGATTAAAGAGGTGAATCAAGGTAAACAGAGGTTTATTACAAGGGTCCTTAGAGTATACTTAAACCCCTTCTCATTGTTCCAATGAAAGTACTTTCAATTAATATGAGAGGGTCGAGGGGGCAAGGCAAGACACTGGCCCTCAAGATTTTGTTGGAGTTAGACAAACTAAATATAGTTCTAATACAAGAGACAATGGGAAAGGGAGACCAGTTAATTTTTTAACTCAAAACATATTTGAGGTTATGGGACTTTCTTGCTTTAGATTCAAAAAAAAATTCCAGGGGTTTTATTTCTGGTTGGAATCATAATGTATCCCTTAATTCTTGCTATGTTCTGATTAGAGATTTGCACATAGGTATATAGTCAAATGTTGGGCTTGAATTTGATGTTACTAAATGTGTATGGGCCTTATGAGGGTAAGCAAATTTACTGCAAAAAATTGTTTTCTTTGGAGTGTTTTAAAGTTGATAACCTCGTTATTGGGGGGGGACTTAAATTTGAATTTGAATAGAAGACATATATGGGGGTCTAGTGTTAGAGTGGATAGTTTAGTTGTATTTTTTCGTAACTTGTTTAATCAGGTAGGTGTAGTGGACATGGATCCTATTAATCTCAAGCCAACTTGGAGCAATAATAGATCAAGGGAAATGTGTGTTTCCAAGAGGATTGATAGGTTTTTTATCCATGGGGACTTTCTACAAAAGGTGGAAAGGTACTGGTGATGGGTATGATCCCACAGATATTCAATTAAATTTCCATTTGTGTTGGAATTGGATAAACATGATCCAAAGTAGGATCTCCATTCAAGTTTGATATAGGATGGGCTAGTGAGGAGGATTTTCAAGATCTGATGAAGGTAATCTGGTTGAGGTATGATCCTGCTTGTGAACAATTTGTAAAGGCTTTGAAAAGATTTAAGGAGAAGGTGGTCGAGTGGGAAGGAAAAAGACTGAGAAAGGGGTGGTCAACTAAAAGAATTGGAGAAGAACCTAGAATCACTTTTTTATACTATTCTAGGATGCCAACTTAGTGATGAGGATAAGGTCATTTTGAAGGATCTATGTCACAATAAATAAGTAATATAATATAAAGACATTAAAATAATAAATAAAAGTAAAATTAAACACTAATGTAATAAAAGGTCATGACTAAAAGTCATGACTCTTCATTAAACCATAAAGGGCATATATATAGGTAGGCCCTATCTTTGTAATATCATCATTATTTTACAATCAATATATATATATATATATATGGATTCAGAGTGAAGTTGTTCATTACAAACCCTTGTGTCTTTCACAGATTGTCACCTGGAGCCATGAATTAGTGATTTTCTAAGGGGTTAGACCCATCATCCTAGGTAAATATTGCACATTGGAATGTTATTGGACACGTGGACCACCCCCTTTCTATTTGAGCACCTATTTAATGTCTCAACTTAAGTGGAAGGGAGAATTTCACCTTGGCATGTGATTTATTTCATTAATGAAGGAAGGTGTTGAGCTTATTTGACCATTTTGACCCTTTCCTAAAGGGGGTATATCATGAAAACTATTTTTTTATGGTGATTGACCTTTTCAAGGAAGAGAAAGGATTATTTATTTATGATTTGACCGCATCAAGGGAGAAATCATTATTTATTCTAAAGAGCACATTTAAATATTATTTGGCTCATGGTTTTATAATTCTACCCATGGTTTTTGTAAATGGTTTAGGACTTCCTCTTCACCTATAAAAGGGGAAGGCATGTTCATTTGCAAAGGGGGATTGGATTGGAGAAATAAAGGAATTGTTGTTGCTCAAGCATTTTGGTGCAAGTATCTCTTATTCTTGGTGAAAATCTCTCGTGTTCGATGATGACAAGGCCATGGTTAATTTTTTTTAATTGAGTAAGGGTTTGCAAAGATTTATGATTGGATAATGTATGGTTTGTAATCTATGTTATTCCTCATTTATTTTTATGTTCTTATATCTCTAAAGACTAATGTCCTAGAATATATATATAATTTCTTGCAACCCTTGAAGATGTAATTCAATCTTCCTCCTTGGAATTTTTTCCTAAGATTTGTTGCGCTTTGGATTGACCTTGTGATCATTCTCTGGCATAAGGGTCTCTAATGTCTTTCTTTTAAATATTTCACCAAGAGTAAAGGGACCCCATCGCACAATGAATGAAAAGGCATTTTTTTTGGATTTTGTTTTAATCTACCACATTAACAAAAAAGAAAATCCCGTCATTTTTTTTTAGTTTAAAAAAGAATGTCATTCACATTATAAATGTTTATGCTAATGGAAATGTAAAATAATTATTATTGAATGATTATCATACTTAGGTTTCAATTAATTTATGGTCAAATATTATTTCTTGAACCCTAGCGCTCTCATTTTTTTTTAAATCGGATCTATTAACCATTGGTTGCAGCCCGTGGGTGCTTTCTTAGAGCTCGGTTTCTTTTTTGGAAGAGTCACTGCATGTATTTATGGATTTTGTTCCATCAAAGCTGTCCATATTGCTACATACTCTCCTCAAATGCATCTCCATCCATCTTTGGGATCATTTCATTCACAAAAATTCTTGGATCAATTGTAGCAATAATTTGAGGGCGTGTTGAAATTAGTTTGATGACCAGGTCTACAGTAAACATAGGTTTAGTAGTTTACATTCATTTCACTTGGTCGTTTGGCAGTCTAGTTTTATTTTCATCCAAACCCTCATAACTCCACTTGATTTGCTTAACTCGGATCCAAGCCTTTAACTATGCATTTTAGGGTTGTGTAGGGCATCTATAAATTCATTCCAAAATTTTAAAAGAATGACCAAGTCTGATACACCATTACATAGATCTTTGTTATGAAGGTTCTCTTATTTGTTTGAGCTAGGTATTAAGTGCCATTTGAATTCCAGGATAAATTTTTTTTTTTGATGGTTTGTTATCTGCACTGAATCTCATTCTATTTTGAACCACTTAAACCCATGACTGATATGCATACCATCTGAAGCATTAATCCTAGATTATTTGTTGATGTCACAATATGAGTTTAATATGTGCCTAACCTAATTAAACAAGCAAAATTTGATATGCAAGCTTGCCCAAGATTACAATAATGAAACTCAAATCATATACCTTTAAGCCTGTACCATCCTATGTGTTGAATCAATTGTCTCGATAGACTTGATAAATAACATTAATAGTTAAATTTAGTTTACTAATGGACACATGCAAATGTTGTATTATTGAAGGGCATTAGTTCCCATTACATGCTTAGACCTTGATGGTATATGATTGTTACATGATGAAGAACTCGTATTCCGCTGTATAAATGTTACAACATACATGGTTTGAATGTTGAACGTTTTTTTTGGGGGGGAGGGTCTATTAAGCATTGTTGGCATTTGAAATACACATATTTCCATGGTCTCTCACTTCCTTTATATGCTAATGATTGATGGAATAAACCTGGTATCCTAAACAGAGTTGTGTCTTTGTTATAAAACTTTTGTGACATTTGGCTTATAGTGATAAGTGAATGATTTGTGACTTTCATTTACATGCAAACATCATATGTGATCTAACTTGCCATTGCATACATTTCTCATTGATGAAACTCATGAAGTATTATGCCAAAGTTGAAATCTTGTGATCAATTGAGCAAGGCTCACATTTAATTTATGATCATCGGTGTTCTATTCATTGATCGGTTCTATTGCTATGAGCAACTACTTCTCATATGGTCCTTAAATATTGACATTGTTGCAAGCATCACAACATAACCTTTGGTAATTGTTCTCACATCTTCTCACTATTATTGGTCATATTATGTTCTTGAACATAGTAGTAAATGCACTTTGGATTTCCAATTCAATTTTGATATATGAGATAGATCACTGACACTGATTAAACTCAATTTGGAACATGTTCTATGATATAACTATGCAGTTTTAAAGTTATAATCTGATATCACAATTTCTTGATATGTCATTACCTTGTTCTGAACAAAGTTAACGTTATGGTCATTTATTTGTGTATGGCAACTTATTGATAACAACATAACAAATTAGAAATGCAAATGATGATGAATGAACCTCGAGGCATATGAAATAGCTAAGAGAAACTTCATTGTTTTCCATTTGGGTTGTTGTGAATGATAGACTATGAATCCATGTCATTTAGTATTGTCTTCTCTTGTTTTAGTGAATAAAAACTTTAGAGAAGTTAAGACCGAGTCAATGCTAGTCCTTGTCCTCACTCTTTCCTACTTATAGTGATAGGACTCAACGTGACATCATAGGATCCCCTCCATAGGTTAATGACCCTAGCCTAGAAGTGTAGAGGCAAGGTTGTTGAGGTGATAGTGGGCAGACTTCTTGTTCGTGTCCTTATGTTTTCCCCTTGGAGAGGTTGGGACTTTTCCTTTAGGGAGAATCCAAGAGATAACTTTTTGGTGCCATTGTCAAGGATAAATTCCATTCCTTGGGTTTACAAAGTTTGGCTTCAACAAAATTTGGTGAGTGGAATTTGAAGACTGGTTAAGTAAACTCACTTGGGGACTCCATTGAAGGGAAGAAGACCAATTCCCTTAGATAATTGAGAGCTTAGGTGCTTGTAGGGTGAAGCAAATGTCTGGTTGGATTTATGTTGATTATTCACCCTGGTGACTTCGTTATGATTAAAGCCGGTTTGAAATGTTTCCTTGGTAATTTCACGAGCAATTTGCCACTCGTTATAGCATAATATGTACTTGCCCAAAGCCTAAAGGCAAGTAGGATCAGATTGGCGTAACACAAAGGTATCCCTATGACTATCACCCCAATAGGGTACCTATTTTTCTTTAGGAGGAGACGAACTCACAACAAGGGAGACATCCCAGGACCTAGTTGGTTGATGAAGGGAAACTAAGACCAGGGAAAAACACACCCCTCTCTCTAGGTCAATCAAATGAAGGAAGTCACTTAGTAAGGTTTAAAGGGTCAAGGGGAAACCAAAGTGAATGGTACCTGCCCTAGTACAATTTTCTGGGAAGTTCTCTTGTTAATATAGGCTGATTAGGATTGCAAACAGTGGCTGTAATAGCAATGATAACAACAACAACAACTTCAGAAATGCACTTAGAATAACAACAAGAAGTAGATCAAATCCTTAAGGTGATAACGCCTAGCTTGTGCAAATTTTTGGGTACTTTTAATTAGAAAGTACACCCTAATGTGCTGCAAAAGTTGGTTGTATCAAAGGGTAATAACAACAACGAGTTAGTGATTCTAGACTAGGTTAGTGAGTTAGGTTAAGTTACTAAGATAACAAGTAAAATATGAATGTAGAGTTGATGATCTTGTCAAAGAGATGATCAAGAGAGGACTAGTTCCTTTTAAGGGTAGATGGAGTCAAAGCCGATGACTCCTTTATAGGGCTGTTAATTTATGATAATGCACACAATTCAAGAAAATCCAAGACCTAGGAGGAATAACACCTTAAGTCCTCCTAGGTTTCTTGACCTTAAGAAGAGAGGTAACCTAGGGTGTAGGCACTTATAGGCCCTAACACCTCCTTCCTCTTGAAGAGTTTGTGGATGAGAAGTATCTTAAGCACAATAACTAAGTAAAAACCTCAAGGAAGCCAACACTTTAGGGCCCTTGGGTTTCACCAATTACTAGATCAATTTATGAAGCTAGGAAAATAAAAAGTAAGAAAGTTAGCACTT
>CBVK0101878095.1:0-11828 GCA_900067695.1 Picea abies
TGAATATTATCTACCTATTTTGTGATTGTCTTCCACCTCTAACACTCTTGAGATTTCTAGGATTGGCCATCTCTATCGATTCTCCACTTGTTTAGAGGTTTCTCCACTTGTTGTTTTCCCATCCATTTGGATTATTTGACCTTCCTTGGCTGCTTCAATTTGCTTGATTGTGGTGTTTGGATTTGCCACTAGCCACATTTGATCATCCAATCTCTCCTACTCTAGGGAAGCTTTGACACTAGACTATGGGTGGGTAAGGGAGTGGGTGGGACTTCTTTGAGTAGCATGCTTGGCTTGCTTGTTGCTCATTTCATATCATTTGGAGATAGTGTATCCTAGTTTTCTTTTTAGGAAGAAGAACACTACATGAGTACATAGGGTAGGTATTAACCCTCTATCATTGTATTGATGTTTTCTTTATCTCCAAGTCCTTGTAGAATTCCTTCTTTTTCAATGGTTTAGATTAGCTTATATCAACACCTAGTTAAGGGATTTTCCATGCTAAGGGGAGAAACAAACACTAGGCCCCTCACCTCAAATTGCTTGCACCATAGTAAAAATGGATGATTTGACTAATTCTTGATGTTTACTAGCTTCATTGGGTGGAAAAGAGGGGTTATCTACGTCTATATATGATTTCATTTTTATGTCTTTCTTACTTGCAAGTAGTTAGTTAGCACACCAAAGAAAAAGAGAACAAACCGTGATTTAGCTTCCTCTATCGATTCTTGTCAATCATTTCACTTGTCCCAAATTAACCTAATAAATTCCTCAAGCATAGGATTTAATAGATCATTTCACTTGTTGTGGTAATCTAACACAGTTTATCCTTAATAGACTTAGTAGCCTCCTAGTCCCCCAATTTAGTTTTATCCATTTCTCCTAAAAACTATGCAATGACTACACTTCTTTTACGAGTGCTCAAGCTTCGATCTTGTCCATCATTCTGGTAGTGTCGTACTCACTTTAACTATCATTCTATACTAATGACAAAAATGAGGTCCTCCCTATCCTCTATAAAATTGAAATAGGGTCTCTATTAGTTTCCAATCTTAGATTTTTCATGTTCTACCTTGTGGAAGATTTAGAATACTAGAGATAAGAGTTTTATCTCATTTGAAGAAGTTATACACATTTCCTTAACCGTTACAACAAGTCCTGTGCATAAGTGGTCATTAATTCATGTGAAATGAATTGTCTTCAAAGTTTCGTCGTATGCATGTGATCTAGATAATACATATTATACACTATGATTCCTTTAATGATTTTCTTTTATTTTAACTTAAATATTTTCCATATTTTCCATGAATCCATTGTGCTACAAAATTCTCAATATTCTCAACAAAAACTTTGATTATTTGCTTCCAATTTTAATAAATTTTCTTCAATGTTAAAAAAAAAAAAACTACCTATTGTAATCATTCAAAGAAAATGAAAATAACTTAATCTTTCACTTATATAAAATTTGAAATTTTAAAAAAAAATAGCATAGTGTTAATAAATTTCTCCATAAGTTGATCTCATGTTTTCATCACTTTTAATAAAATGATTGGAGAAACATTTACACCCATTATCCTTGTCATCTTTATGTTCAAAATATATTTAACATTTTGTTTCTCAAAATATCTTTAACATTTTATTGTTAAATTTCTCATATCTTTCTTACATAATATATTCAATTAAACATTTTTATAAAGAATAGATTAAATAAATGTACTTGTTTAAATCATGATCATTATTATTATACTTGCCGAAGGCATAGGTATATAGCAATCGATATGCGTTGACCAACTATTAGTTGAGGTTTGACTAACAAAAATTTGAGCTTTATCAAAAGTATAACATTACAAACTAATTTTATTTATTTAGTTTAATTAGTTTAAAGCATTTTTCCTAATGTTTGATTGGTGGTTCAAATGACCCTGTTATTGCAGAGCGACCCAAATTTTGCACCTCAATCTTAGTTTAAAGAAAATGTTTGCCTGGCAATTTTTCCCCAACTAAGTATTGCTGGAAATTAATGCTAGCATTACTTGTAAACAATAAATGTTTGTTTTTCCATATTATATTTATACAACTTCCCTGACAGGGTGGTTTTCGCCGTTGTTTATGATGTGGTCGTTTGTTGAGTGGAAATGTGGCGGTCTCCATGCTGGACATGGGTATAACATGCAAACATTGAGCTAGGTACATCAGAGAGTTGAGGCGGCAATATATTCAAGGAGAACAAGAAGGAGAAGCTCAGCACCATCAACAATGGCGGACGCTAAAGTTGTTACAGTTAGAACTCGTAAGTTCATGACTAACAAGCTTCTGGCAAGGAAGCAGTTTGTAAGTATTTTGTGTGCCCTCCATTTCTATTTTTTCAGACAAAGTTCTTCCTTAGATGTTGGTTTTGGGTCCATTCTATATCTGAGTATTAAGTTTCACCATATTTTTTCTTCGCCTTTGACAGTTTATCAATGTTCTTCACCCAGGAAGGCACAAGCCAGTAGAACAGTGGCAAATGCAAATTGATCGAGCTGAATGCTTGTTTGTCGCATTTGGTAAAAGAGACTCAAGGCCTCTTCATTGTAAGGGCTCCAATCATGGAAGTCCATGAGACCACATTTCGGTCAGGCATTTTGTCCAATGTTCAACGAGCTTCCACTAAACTGCCACATTTGGCATACATGTTAACAAGCTTGTTGCGTAAAGAGATATCAAGGTTAAACCTCGTTTGAATCATGTGGGCATGGACTAGTTTGTTGTCTGGCAGTGCTTTCTCATGGACAAAACACTAAAGGAGACAAGAGTATGCAGAGGAATCTGGTTGGGCTGTCATCTGCAAAATGTGAAGAGCCTCTTGTAGTTGGCCATGGTTACACAATGCTATCACATCTCTAGACGAAGTCTCTTTGTTAATGGTGTTGGCGTGCCCTTGGGCATCAATAGCGTGTGAAGAGATCAAGGCGGACTTGTACTTGGTAGTTTGGAAAATGAAATTTAGTTGTTGTTTCTTATTCTTCTGCTTATCAATCCGTAACAAAGGTGTCATTGTGTCTGCTTACTGGTATGATTGAAAATCATGTTATTGTTGATAACCATGTACCAAGGAAGCGATCCATAAAATCTGTGGCACAGGTATACAATGAGGTAAGGATTCATAACTTGAATCTGTGGCACAGGTATACAACGAGGTCAATATGCCTCTCTCCAAGTTATTGGCCATCAAATGCTAGACTTGTTTTGTAGCGGTGATATGGCTCCAATCTATCAATGGCACCAACTTCGATTTTTCTGATTACTCTTCTAATTTGAAGAAAATTATGGGGATTAATCATCTCCAACTGAATAGTTTGGCGATGGCCTCGGACATGGATTGTTCTTGGCATTGGAATGAGTTTAGGAATGGTGGGTTATGGCGTTCAGTGGCTAATTATGACTAAAATCATTCATCCATTGGATTATTGGCAGGTTACGCTCTTTCCAAATTCTATTTAATTTTATTGTACTTTATCCAGATTGAAGAATGGATTTTTTTGAACTATATAAAAGAGTTCATGCACATTGTACAAGACCTTCAAAGATGAAGCTTCAAAGATATTACAAGTTTCTTCGCATAATAATTAGATAGTTGAAATAGAATTCTATAACAGTACTTCCATGTTAGAAATTTCCGTCTATTATATTTTTACAAGCGTGGTTTCAAAATATTGGCATGGATTCATGGTTGCATTGTTTTAAAATATTTTTAGGTTTTACTGTGTTATAGCTTATTAGGTATTCGCTTTTATGAGATTTAATTTGTTATTTCGGACAATGCAGGTGTATATATTGTGCATTCTAGTGGGAATAGCATATATCTGAAGGAATATTACTTCATGCGATCAGCCCATTTTGTCTTATCTTTATTTGTAACATGCAAGAAATATACTACATATCTGATATGTCATAGCAAATTATCTTTGAATGGCAATAATTTATTCAAAATTTGTAGTGAAAGGTCGCTGTCAAATTCTATTTAATGGTAGGAATGGTGTATGTGAAAGAACAAATATTATCATATATGTAGGTTCACGTTTCTCTAGACACGCAATAAATGTATGCTTTCTGTATAGCACGACAACACATGTATATACAACCACACATGACAAGCTAGCTATGATTTGTCATTTACCTACCCGTCTTGTTACAGATGTACGCTGCCATGCAACCTTATTTTTATAAGTTACTTTACTCAAAAAAAAATCATATTCAACAATCAAAAGAAAAAATCTTTAAAATATCAATCACACTTCATAATTAATTTTGTAATGTTGAATTAAAAATTGATAACAAGTTTTTCCTATTTCAATAAATATAAAAAATCCTCAAACAATGTGTGATCCACTAACAACATAATAAATAATCAAATATTATATAAACTAATTTAATTTATCTTTTTATAATAACTTATAAAATTACAATCTATTTAATTTTAAATTTTAAATTATTCCAGTGCCACAATCACACATATCACCCACAACAGAGATTTTGGAATTGACCTCATTGCCACACATCACACATCACCCACCACTCAAAAACATATATAGAAAGAAAGAAAGTAAGTATATACAAAATGTCTTCACCATCATAAGATGCACATAAACACGGTCATTACAAATATGTACAGAAGACACGGTCACTAGACTGCATTTGATCACAATACCTATCCAGATGGCGAAATTAAAGATTCCATCACTACAGAATGCGCATAATTAGTGCTATAATTAGCGGTACAGCGAAAAACGTATCATTCTGCGAAATTAGAAGTCTAAAGAAATACCCTAGACATACACAGAGGGTGGGGGGACAGATGTACGGGAGAGCAGGGCTAGTAATGGAGGACGGTGACATTGTATTCAACGACTGCATTACCGGTGTTTAGCTCCAAGGAATGGGTGCGAGCGAGTGCGTAGCCTCGAGCCAACCGAAATAGTCCGCTCCCTCCCACGATCGGCATTTCTCTGACCTGTTCGAGAGCCGCATTCTTGCCGACCATGGCGAGGGTGCTGCCGTTGTACTTGCCGCTCTCGAAAACAAAGGTGGAGGCCATGAGCAGGTGGAATTTCTCTTGGCTCGAGGAAACGTAGATACCCTGCGCTCTGCCCACCATTTTGGAGGTCGCCGCCGGCCCTTCGGTAAGCCAGTCATCCATCACCATTACCGTGCCGAACAGAGTAGCCGAAGAGTTGGTGGTGGGAGCCGAGGCCACCTTCACGGCGGTCACATTTTTTCCGGACACTAAATCGTGGAAATAGAAGTGCAGGTGGCTTATCTTCTCCCGCCCTAATTTCACCTTTGCCTCTGCCTCTGCCTCCGCTATGTGCAGACAAAACAACGACAACAGCAGTAGAGCGGGCACTATAAAAGTTGCTGCCGAATAAGCCTTGCTCGCCATCTCTCCAAAATAAGGAATGCCTCAACGCAGAGAAGGAGAGAATGAAATGTGTGGTGATCAAAGTTCGAGTTCAGGTTTATAATGCGGATGCCTGTGAAAGGGGCTCGGCGCGCTTACTTTATTACACACAGCGAAAGTTTGTCATTATCTTTGTCGTCCTGTCTCGAGAGATTTAACGTTTTCGTTCTGGGTAATCATAATTTCTTATTGTGAGGCCCACCGCTTCTGTACAAAATTTCCAATGAGAAAGCTCCGCCCTCTAAATTACACCGGCCGTCCTTGTTTCATCCGCGTATACAACTGGAAACCTCTAGTTGGCAAAGCTTTTATACATTGTGCATAAATAATAAACAAACGTAAAAGGTCATGTCAGTTCCATGCTATTTTCTCAGCCGTTCAGAACCTTTCTACATCATTGGCTGAAATGGGGTTAAGTTTGATAATGGCAAAAATAAGACAATGACTGAAATGAGGTTAAGTTTGAAAATGATAAAAAGATGAAAATGTGAAAACACCTAAAATTAGAATATTTAGACAATGGGTGAATCTTGTTGACTCTTTCATCCGGATGGTTTAAGTGGAAAGTGTGGAATAAGGGGTAGGGGAGTGGGATAAGCAGCTGCAACCGTTGGAGGAATAAATTATGGTGTCGGAGGTACTAGCTTGTGCTCTAATTCCTTAGTTTATCGTTGGTTTTTAAATTGTGGCGAGGGCTCAAACACCAAAGTAGAATTACTTGGGGTTTGGGGTACTCTTACTCTTGTCAAGTTGTTGGATCTTCAACTTATTCAAATAATAGGAGATTTGAAGGTGGTAATAGATTGGTTGGGTCAGAAAGGAAGGCTACAGGTAGTTAGCATTGAAGCTTGGAAGCATCGTATCAAAGCTCTGATTCCAACTTTTCAATGTCTTCATTTTCATCATATTTTCATAGAATTGAATAGAGTGGTCGATCAAATGTCAAAGATTGCTCTATCAGCAGTGAAAGGGAGACTGACTTATTTCTCTTGGCATGGTGAGAAAGTCGGGCCGAACTTCACTATGGACTACTTTTAATTCAAAATTTTTATTCTGTGAGTTTGACTTGCGCCCTGGTAAGGTCTCTCGCTTTTCCTTTATCATCGGCCTTTTCAGAAAAGATCGTTGTCAGGGAGAGAGGTGGATAGCACAAAAACTATGTTCTGATTTGTTTTCAGAGATATGATATTTCCTGTAAATTTTTAGTTGGTGGGCAAAGTTTTTGAACAGTGCAATTGGTTGGCTCGGGGACCTTCATTTTCTTCTATCAAAGTATTAAAAATTATATTAATATAATTTTATGAAATTTTCAATTGAAAAAAAAGGACACTTATACTCTCTCTTTTATTTGGTTAGAGTTCCACTTTAGTGTTTGGAAATTTGTTTAATTTCCATAATGTGTTGTTTACCATATTTATAAATAAAACAATATGATTGTATTTAGAATTGTGCTATTTATTAGAATTGTGCTATTTATTTGAGACTCCTCAATGCACGATCAAAAACACAATCCAACAAATAATTATGTATAATTATAATAAGGCAAGCTTTATCTTTCATTTAAGATTGGTTGTTTAACGTTAACTTTGAATTTTCACAGTGCAAGGTATATATACAATGAAATCTTGCATATTTACAAGATTTTACGAAGTATATGTCTTCTACCACCAACATGTAGCAACTCTCCATGGGTTGTCTCTTTATATGAAATAATATACAATATAACTATAACCTTTTTTTTTTAATTTCTCAAATTATAGATCTTTTAAATTTAAATAATTTTTTTCTTTTTCAAAATGAGTTTAAATAAGAAATTAGTAACATCATACATTTAATTTAAGATTTAATTATTTGAATGAAAAGATAACAAAATACTAAGAAAAATAGGTCCACCTCGATTGAATTGGATCAATTGTAAGGTAGTTTATTAAGTAGTAGGAAGATGTCTCAAAAGTCGTCATTCACCACTTGTCCAGAGTAGAACAAAATTATCCTCCCAACCAACTAAGATTCTATTCATGTTTCTAGCTCCAAGAAACATCTTGGCCCTATGTGTCCTTGACTCTAGGAACAACAAAGGATGATATTGCTCCAACAAAATTGTCCCAAGAAAATATTTCTTCAAAGAATTATCCAATCTTTCAACAAGTTCCTACCTACTCACCTCCTTTCTCCTCATCTTTATTTATCAAGTTTCCATACACACCTCCCAAGTCTCCTCAACAACCCTCATTAAGAGTCATCAACCTCCCCTCTTAGATTTTCAAGAAAAAGTTAATTAAAATAAAAATACTAAATAAATTATGTAGATAGAATAGAAAGTTTTATTTATTGTGCTAGCTTACAAATGCAACTTTGACAATTTTTCTCAAAATTTATGGTAATCCACCATATCCATTTAATTCACCATACCAATCAATAATCAAAGTCAATGAGGGTATTTAATGTTACTAGATATTTATATATGTAATATAATTTACATAATCATTAAACCATTATTTAAATAGTTAATAACCTAATTTTGTAATTATATAAAGTAAATGTCCTAGTGTGCATATATGTGTAGTTAGCGTACACATAGCTTATACATGTACTAGTGATAAACAATCATTGTCTCTAATGCATAGTTCATGTATGCTCACAACAAAGCATGCACGACAATAAATCAAGTAAATGCATCATTCATTAATATTAACTAACAAAATTACAATAATTCATCAATCATTGATCATCACACTTAAAATATCAAATGTGAATTAAAACGAATGTTCTAAACATGGTAGGAACCAAGTGACGAAACAAGATTGGCACATATAATCCCCAAATAGCATTCTCAACTAACTTCGAATCATCCTCACTCCCTAACCTACTTCCATCTTCCACGTTCTATCGTTTCCTTCACTGGACTATGCTAGAGTGGCAACTACATTGACCTAACCCTAGATAGAACCCGTAAGTGGAAGTGTCAACTATCTCGACCAAGCTTCCCCAGTAGGAAATTGGCAGCCATTGTCACACATCTAAGGGATCATGGCTTAACACAATCCTCCTAATAAAACTAGATTCAATAGGGTGTCTGGTGTGTAATATGTCCACCCTTCCTGATAAAACTAGGGTCATCACCACACATCAAGCCATACTCTGCAACAATTTTTCTTAGAGTCACATCATCGAACAACCATTCTAGGCAAGTTGTGTGTCTTGTCAAAACCACACTTACCACGAATCATAGCAATATTTGAAATCATAAATTAAATCATAAGTAAAACTTATAGTATGCACTATCTTCCTGATGTCTATGACATCTAGGTTACCTCAACACTACAGTGATTTATCTATTGCATAGCTTGTCAACCTGTAGGCTAGCTTACCAATAACTCATATCCATGCAAATACAACACAAATTTCATTTGAGAATCCATATCTGTATAGATGTTCAATTAAGAAATGTTTGTTTATTTACACCATGCATCACATATGTTATACATTCACAACATAATTTTGAAATAGTATTCACATATCGAAATTCCACATTTTAATTTGCATGTTTAAACCAATTACATAACTTTCATTATCATGAAAATATAACAATAAAAAAATATTATGCAACACATAAATAGGTCCAGAGTGCACATCTCAAATGTCTATATCAGTATAACTGAGCCCAAATATATACTAAGCAATTAATTACTAAGAGGAGTAAAGTCAAAGTTCTAATTTTGAACTAGTATTCACATATCGAAATTCCACATTTTAATTTGCATGTTTAAACCAATTACATAACTAATCCGAATTTATGTAGGAACACAATGAAATATAGAAATACACATAAAGACAGAGATGGCCTCAAAATGGCCCCGGAAGTTTAGGACCCGAAAAAACTGCTAAAAATAGTAAACTGTGCGAAAACTAAAAGAAGCAATGGTGGGTCCAAGTGGAATAGGTGGGTGGCCACCAATATCCACCTAGATCAATAACTTTCATTATCATGAAAATATAACAATAAAAAAAATATTATGCAACAAATAAATAGGTCTAGAGTACACATCTCAAATGTTTATATCAGTCTAACTGAGCCCAAATAGATACTAAGCAATGAATTACTAAGAGGAGTAAAGTCAAAGTTCTAATTACCTAAGGCCAAAATATGAGGTGTTACATACACCTGCCTGTTATAGCATCAAATGCCACCTCTGAATATTTGATTCTCTTGTTGGCCTTATCCATATCCTCTTTAGAGATAATTGTTCCCCATACCTACTTGAGTCCTTCTAAAAAAAATATTTTGAAGGATATACGTGCCCCTATAGCTATACAACCTGCATACATGTGGGCAACTTAAGGGACACCCGTGTACATGCTAATAAATGTTCAAAAAAATATAATTATGCCAAAATTAATGATGAGTTACGAGTTTGATTAGTTTCCTAACTCCTTTTTCCCGTATTCAACTATCTCTAACCAACTAGAGATTGCATAAAAGGAGCATTTGTCTCATGGAGAAAGGTAATGATACTTTTCACATCCAAGTGAACACTCATCTAGTTATTCTCATTGAGTCTATAAGCCCATTTTATCCCTTTTGTTGTTGATTACTTGACCTAGAAACACTTATTTTGAGTTTCCCTTTGATCACCAACCTTAGCTTGCCAAGATTTTCTCTCTATACTTTCTTTGGGCATGTGGTGACTTTAGTGTCAGGAACATCCTTATAACAGGAGCCGGGGTGGAGGAATTTAGGATCTCTTTCAACAGGGAAGTGCCTCATCAAGCAGGTATAAGATGTAACCACCTCGCTTCTATTTATCAATAATACAAAAAACTTGTTCCTTTGAAGTATCTTGTGTTGTTATTGTACGATGCTTTTGTCTACATTTCAATAGAATATTAATAGCTTCATTATTTTCCGTTATTTTTCATAGAACTAATGGATAGTTATTAATATAACTACCTCTTCGTATAGATATATTTGTTCAAGGTTTTTACAGGTTGTAGAGAGACCATTGGGAAGGAGAGAAAGGACTCTGTCAATCGGGAATAACATCAAACGTTGGGGTCATAGTGAGTGGATTTTCCTCTTTTTCAATAAGTTGGTTATTTCTATGAAATTTGGTTATTGTATCTTAGTTTGGTATTATGTTTGGAATATACTTCGTATATGGTCATTAGTATGTTGCGATAAGCCCACTACTGTAGGGGATTTTTCCCGAAAGTGGAACTAGAGACCATATTAGGGACTTTTCCCTAGTGGGCTTGCTTTGGGATTTATTATGTGTTTGCTAGGTTTATTTTTCTTTATCTTTCCTTAGACTACTACTTGGCACTTAAATCATTAGTTTACAGTCATTGGAGTCTATTCATTTTTCATTTGAGTCAGTTATCTTGTCTCCTTCCTTCCCTTTTTGAAGTTTTTAGAGTGCACACATAGGTTGTAGTTGTCATAGTCACAAACATACACGTGTTTGATAGTGTATACAATTGTGTCTATGAGGGTTCCTTGTAGAAAGTCGTGTACATCATCCTAGGAAAGTTTTTTAATAAATCTTTATGGTTTGAGGTTGCTTGGCCATGTGTTTAGGTTCTTTTTAGACTCTTTTGTGGTTGTTTGTTGAGTCCTGTAGTAGTTTTTTTTAGTTTGTATAAATAAAACAAAACATTTTTGTGCTTTATCTTTGGTAGATCATTCTCGGTTTTTAAAAGTAGTTTGGGAAGTTACTTTCTGAGACCTTTTTTTCCAAGAATGGCTTTCATTGTTATCTTTGACGAATCTTTATAGGTCTAAAATATTTTCAATCTTCCTTTTTGTTGTTTCTTGCTAGTATTAAGGAGAAAAGTTTGCTTTTCAAATCTTTCATATTCCTTTTACTTTTTAAACAAGAAAAGCAAAAAAAAAAATAGAAAGTATACTTTGTGTTTCTTCTTCAGCCCTTTCCTTTATTTCGTTGGAGAGAAAAAAAAGTATGGTCTTCTTTCTTCTTCTTATAGTACTTGTTAGTTTTCAGTTTGCTTTCTTCTTCTTCTAGTACTTGTTAGTTTTCAGTTTGCATTTGCATACTTGAAAAGGAAAAAGATTTCATTTCTATAGTTTTGATGAAAATAATTCCAAAATTTTGTTAGTTGTCTTGCATTTGAAAGTTGCATCAGTAAGTCCATTTCATTTAAAAGAAAAACTTGCATTCTTTGCATATCAAAAAGAAAGAGTTTTCTTTTGTTTACTTCTGAAGCGTTGTTTACACTCATATTTTCAATGAAGAACTGCATTTTCATTTATGTTCTTAAGTGTTTTTTATGTTGAGTCCATCAAAACACCATCTAATTTCACTCATTACCATCTTGAGTAAATAACAACCCCTATAAAATGAACGTTAACTAAAATCAATTAGACATT